>CM022303.1:571179724-571222295 GCA_011799875.1 Thinopyrum elongatum
ACAAGTCAATCAACTCCGTCCATATGGAGGTCGCCCCGCACGCCGCCGCTTCGCATGAGACACGCGTTCAGGTTAGCCCATAACCATTCATTTTATGGTCCGGATGCCTCGAATAGCACCCTTGCAACCTATATGAGCCTAATGCCATCTTACAGGCTTTATTGGACAAGCGGTATGCTGAAGAGGAGCAACGCGGCAGGCTGAGGCAAGAGAGAAGAGAGAAGGACGAGCAAGAAACGAATGAAAGGTTCAAAACTAGGCAAACCTACTTGAGCTAAAACTAGAGGTAAGGAACATTCTCAGGTCAATTTGCCACATTCAATATATATCGAATGAACAATCTCACATGACTCTACTCTTATAGGATGCCCTTATGCAAATCTCAAGGCGGGAAATTGCGTTCCTCCTCCTCCAAAAGCCTTACACAACCCTAATGGAAATGGGATGCCCCTCCTCCTCCTCAAGGTGGTGAATGAAGATGTTAACTTTTGTGTGTGTGCATGGTCTTTTGCAAATATGTGACTTCCATGAATTAACCCTGTGTAATGAATACGTTGAACTTGTGTGTGATGTGCTTCGAGCAATTTTGTTGCTCGAGTGAACTTGTATGAAACATGGGCCTATGTGAACAAGTTTGAGTTATACTTATGTGAACTAGTTTGAATTAATGCCTATGTTGTGATTTGCTCGAGAATTCTTCTTAGGGAGCTAACTCACCACATTCATTGAATTATGATCAACCTTTTCTGCACTGAAGATATAGATTAGAAAACCGTATCGAGTTGTTTTTCAGTTGCAGGGAATTAAGATAAGAAAACAACCTTCCCAATAGAATCAATGGGACACTAATTCCGAGAACAACACCGAAACAGTCACTGTTCACGAAGCGTTGCCTCTCAAAAAAGGGTTCGCCTGAGCACTTTAACTACTGTAGTTGACATTCTTTTCTTTTTCTTTCCGAAGGACCCTCTCGGAAAAGAATGGACTCCTGATATGGCATTCTTTTCCGAGGGCGACGACACCTCGGTTAAAGTACCACGACATGTGGGACCACCAGGGCCCACAGTCAGGTTGAAAGGTTCAGTCAAACGGTGGTAGGCTGAGCTGTACGTGACCGCTCGTTTTTCCGTAAAAAAACATAAAAAAAAAAAGAAAGCGCTTCAAATTAATTTTGAAATTTTAGCCAAATAATTTTAATGTTTCACTGATACCTGGTCCAGTGTGGTTTCCGGGGATGTCGATGGGGGGTGGGTCAGAATGTTTGTTTTGACGAGGGTTTTTACCGAGCAGTACACTCATGGCTCTCTGTATAGATAACAGAAACTACGGAGGCCGTCTGTTGCGAACGGGCATGCGCGTGGCCTACTCTTTGCCGTGTGGTGGCTTCGGCGTCTGTGCTGTTTGCCGAGCATGTCCTGTTCGCCGTTATTCTTGATTCTTTGTCGCAACATTAGCCTAGTTGCCGTAACCCAGGTTTTTGCCCGAATGTAGTCTCAAGCGATGGACTTTTGGGGGCCGAGTGCCCGTGGTTTGGCTCTGGGCGAAAAGACCACACCCCATGTATGAGAGATGTAAGTAATGTACCTGTGGTGCCCTGCTCAGCAATGCTAAAAACTGCATCATTTTACCTTACCTTTTACAGCTCGTACTCTTATACTCTGGAACATTGTGCATAGCACATACTCGTTGACCTATTTCTCTTTGTAAAGCAATATAAGACCATTTATTATGAACCGGTCTTATATATTTCTTTAAGCAGAGGTAGTATATAGCGTCTTCGTGGATTACTCATTGAAGGATCAAAGTGCTGGCGGCGAGGCTTCCATCCATCGTCTAGGGGAGATCAACAGTTCTATCATGTCTGTCCATTTGTTCTCCGGCGAGTTGAGTATCTTCTGGCGGCTGCAGATACCGGCCGTGGTGAGATGAGCCTGGACATGGCCTTGTAGCGCCGCCTGCGTCATGTTGATGCCGTCCCAGCCACGAACGCCGACGGGTCCGCACATAACCGCCGCCCCTCCACGCCGCACGCCCGCCTTCTCGTCGTAGTTGTAACTGCCGCGCCGCGCCACAGCACGCTTGTGCGTGCTATATTGCGTCCCAGAAACCTAGAGAAGGCAATAACGGATTAAACCCGTAGCCATTGTGGTCCGACCCAAACCCCCCGGGTTCCAACTGTGGTCTTTGGATGTCCGCGGTTACCGAGCGGCCGGGGCCGCCCTTGAGGAAGGCTGAGGAAGGATTGAAGTAGTCGGCGTAGGCGATGGCCGCGTGCGGGGTAAACGACTCCCGGAACCGGCTACGGCTCCCGGAGCTGCGTGTTGTGCTTGGCGCGAGGAGGTTGAGGTCTTTCAGGCACCCCATGGGTCGTAGGCCGACGGCCCGGTGATTCCATCTCGGTGGATGTGAGCTCGGGAGGCAGCCCGATGGGGAAGTTGCCCAAAGGGACGATGACTCTGCTCGCGCCCTATGTCCACACTTCCTGTGCGTGATGAGGCCACTCGCAGAGAGGTTAATCATTGGATTACCTGTAATGAAGATGTTCTGTTGGTACCTTTGTGCGGTCGGATGATGGTCTGAACCACATCTGGGATCATTTTTCCAACCTCACACCGACAGACTTGTTTGCGAAGAAAGGCGAAGTGTAAGTCTTTTCCCTCCCCCGATCTCCTCCCCGACCAACCCAAAGATGATTGAACGTCCTTTTTGCGAATTTCTGCACACAGATTTTTCATAGAGAATTAGTAAGGCCGGACTGTTGAAAACAGTGAGGCAAGTGGAGTGTGCACTGAGAGACAGTAGTACGAGTTACAGAAATCTTTAAATTGCCTTCGCTGGGTTGAAGGTGGACTTTATGAATGAAATCCTTGAACCACCGGGCTGCAGCTTGAGGGAGTTTGGCCGACAAGGCATGGCGAAGGTCCCGGTTTGAACTGGTCGCGGGGTCCATGGCGGTCGCTTCCGCGCGGACAGCGAAGTTGACCCGGTGGTCGAAGCTCCTGTTTCTTTTGGCCAGGTAAGGGTGAGGACGGGAGGGCCCATGTCCTGAGCTGCATTTTTTGCACGTGAACAACACTGAGTGCGGTGGTCACGTACGTTTACTACGTGAGCGCCACTCCTGTTTCACTCTGAACAGAGCACGTAGCCTCGGAGCTGAGAAACATTGTCCTAGTTGTGTTACTGACGTACCGAGGAAGTCGATCATGAGGAGTTCCCGTCGGAGCATCGCCGTGGGGCGGCCGAAGGTGACGCCGTAGTGTGGAGGTGCTTGATGGTCTCGAAGGCGCCGGCGGCGGCTTCCTGTCCCTTACCAGGTTCCCTGTGTCGTGAGGAGTCGCCCAGGCTGTAGCATCGCCTGCCACGTGCGCCGCCCTTTCCCGTGGCAGCAACGCAGGCGGCGGCAACCGAGCAGGAGGAAAAGCAAAGGAAGGCTGCATAGTAAGCCATGCATAGACAGTAAGTAAGAATTACGTGGTCGGAGAGGGAAGAACGTTTGCGTGCGTGCGTGTCTCGACAGGACTCGGAGCTAGCTAGCAATGTGGACCGAAGGAGTTCGTGGCTCGCCACCCCCCTCTGTTATAGTCCCAACGTAGCGTAATAGAAGAGGCCAGGCAGCACATTGAGCTGGGCGGGCGGGCGACATGCCGCCCGCGCACCCACCGGGCCCGGGTGCGGTGTTGTAAGAAAAGAAAGGCGTGGATTGACGGAGTGGTGGTTTCGGAGCCGGGTCGGCTGCATGCGCGCGTGTGGGTTGGGGCGATAAAACTTTTCTTTCTTCTTCTTTTTTATTTATTTAATTAATGGGGATTCTTTCGGTGCCATAGCGATTCTGTATTTCTGTGGCTTTGCTTGCCTGCTTGAAAAGTTGGGGCGGGATCGGATCCGAGTCCCAGAATCGTGGGCTCCTTTTCCTTTCCTTTTTGATTAGAATGTCCATCGTGACACCGGAAGAAAGAAAAGAAAAGGCATCTCGTCACAGGAAACACAAGGAAAAGCAACAGCTAGCCAGCCCGTTGGGCACCACGTATGCACTTTTTTTTTCCGAGAAAACTTCATCTATTCATCTTCAATCATGACCGTTCAACTAACACGAGAAATAATAACAAAATTACATTCAGATCCGTAACCCACCTACGACGAATACAAGCACTGAAGCAAAAGCCGAAACAGCCGCCGCTGGTCATCCAGCCCCTCCTCTGCCCGGAGCCGGGCAAACCTTGTTGTAAGTTAGAACAGTCGAGAAGTCTCCTGCGAAGGCCCCATAGACCCACACACCAGAACAACAACCATCGCGCCTGAAGAGTGTAGATCAAGAGGATCCTGACATGAAGACACAGGAACAAGACAGAACGCATACGAACCGATCCGAACACTCCACCCAAAAGACAGATCCGCCGGAGACATACCTCCACACGCCCACCGACGATGCTAGACGACATCACCGGAACGGGGCTACTGGGAGAAACCTTTTGATTTCCATCTTCAGTGGAGTCGCCGCCGTCCTCACTTCCTGAAGTAGGACACAACCCTACAAAACTGCTAAAAATATCTCAAAAACGGAGCCCCCCACCGGCAAGGGCCGAGATCCACGTCCCGCCGTCCCATATTATTTCACTTTCCTCTCTGGATGGAAAGACCAAGACCGTCCATGTATGATTTTCGGGAAAGCGGCTTACAGTCAGTTTATCCTTTTCCTTTTTGGGTTAGTCGACTGTCCCAAACTTTGTTTCCAGTCGAACTGCAGGCCATGGAGTAGAATGGCACCGTTTTGGTTTCTTCCATTGATTGGCCTGATTTTCCTAATCCAAGCCCTGATGCTCCCTGTGCCGGTGGACTCCCTGGCCCTGTAGTATCCCTTGAAGAAAAAGAATATCCAAAAAATAAAACTGAGACATTGCAGTACCGGCTTTAGAAGAAATGCATAAAAGTCCTAAGTAATGGCAAAACTTCGCACGCAATTTTTACACAAAATTGCCGCTTTGTGATTATCTCTATGAAAATAAAGTTTACCATTACGAAAAAATGAATAAAATTAAAATTAAAATGAATCACAAAATAAGAATTTTTCTAGGCAATAAACAAAACCCTTTAAGAAATAAGTATACAAATCAAAACAACAAAATCGAATTTTTCTAGGAATGATGAAACCCTTTAAGAAGAAAGAAAATAACAAACAAAAATAAACTAATAAGTTTTCTAGGGAAGAATGAAACCCTTTAAAACGAAAAAAAAATAAAACTAAACATACAAAATAAAGAAGCGTTTTTCTATGACGGATAATGAAACCCTTTAAGAAAACAAATCAAAACTAAAACTAAAAAATACATGAGTTTTTATATGTAAAATAAACCCTTTAAGATAGAAAGAAAATATATAAACAAAACCAAAACCAAAACAAACTATGAGTTTTTGGGAAACTGAAACCCTTTAGAATAAAAGAAAATTTCAAATAAGCTGCACACAAGTATGCCTGAATTGGCACCTTGTTTCTAATATGCCAAAAGTAGCAATACAGTGCATTTTTGCTTCACATAATTTACACACATGTGTATCATACTGCGTGTATCTTACTTACAAACACAAAAATAAAAATATTTTTTTTCTAAGAAGAAATGAAGTATAGTGGCATGTACCAACCTTTAAGAAGAAAGACTTCAAAAATAAATAATACAATTTGGGCACACACCCATTACACATAAATTGTCACTTTTTATTCTGTAAGAAAAACATATTAATGTAATTTTTAACACAAAAACAAAAAAAATAAACAAGGACGGATAAGTGGTCATTGGGTATCCGTCCTTAAAACAGACAATGAATTAAAAACTAAACCAATAAAACAAATAAAGTTGTTCTATAGAGAGAATCAATTATTTTTGCGACATTGGTAATTACTCTTAAGAAGAGAAGAAAATAAGAAAAAACTTGCACACACTTTGCCACTGAAATTGCACTTTTTATAATATGCATGGAATACACATATAATAATCAACTTTAGGATCAAGTATAATTTACACCCTACTGTATTGTTACTTTCATGCATACATACCACATAATAATAAGAAAAATGTATTTAATTAGAAAAATGCACAAAACATTCATGGGATTACCTTAAAGAATAAAGAAATGAAAAAGGTCAAAAAATTCCACACCATTAGCACAAAAAATGCAATTTTTATACGCTAGTTAGAATAACGATATAAGAGGTGAAGTTTCCGCCTCATTGTATTTGTACATGTAGTAACTTGCATTATACATTTTCACCGCACTCAACATTCGAAAAACATGTAAAGGAAAAAACTGACAACTGAAGAAATAAAAAATAAAAGCATACACAGCAGAAAACACAAGTACACACATGAAAAAAGTCATACACACACCAAAAATCCAGCCAAACGAATCGACTAACCCAAAATTATTCAAGTAAATCAAAAAATAAAAATGCGCTAATACCAACCTGCAGTAAAATAGGACTACCAAAAGAACAGACAAACACAAATCCTAAGACATCAGACTCCACGAAAAACTATGCACACAAAACTAGGGATCAGCTACTAACAGACTCACAGGATGCTTCGGTGTAGCAATTAAGATTACCTGTTTCCCAGGTCTCCCGGTACCAAGGCTAATAACCCACCGGGGCCTCAGACACACAGTTCGTATCACCGCTACTGCACACGCCCAGTGATCCATTGCTGTCTCAACTCTCAACCACGACCCATCTGTGTCCGACGTGCCGCTAGTGTTCATGTCCCGCCCCTGATGAGCCCTGCACTGCGTGCTACGTACTAGACTTCCTAGTAATGTATATAGTGCACTGCGCTGATCATGCGGTGCCGTATACAAGCTCGACTACAGAACACGATACGCAGCGCCGCACGCACGACGAGCGGTGGAGGATATCGGAGTGCCCATTTTCTCTTGCCTTCCAACTTTTCGCCGATACGGCGTGGCCGGCCGGTGAAGGATGATAGGTCTGCTCTCCCGTGCGACGGAAGCGGGCGAAACCGTGACCGAATCTGCCTGGCATTGTGATGGAACTTGATAAGCACCAGTCCCATGCAATGCTTGGTCGGCGAATAATGGGGTGCGCGGCTCACGATTCGCATCGTAAAAATAGTGCAAAAAACGTTTTATATTATGGGCAGATGGAGTAGTAGATCGTGTGTGGCCAAGGGCCTCGGGTGCGTGGAGCTCCTTGCACAACAAGGGGGGTGGCGCAGGGCTCGGGCCCCGGTCGGTGTTCTGTGCTCGAGGTTCCGGAGAGGCAGAGCGAGAGGGGAGGGGGGCGCAAGGGAAAAACGGAGCGCATTTCCTGTCCGGGGGAAAAGACACCCGGTGAGCGACGTAATGTCCATGTTGGCGCAGAACACACTCTGCACAGAGTGCACCGCCTTGAAAGCTTTCTTGTATGTGATGGTTTGCCTCGTTGCCTTCTGATATGTGAGTGGATTCTCTCTCCAGTCCTTACGTACGTGGCACAGATGGTTCACGGTTTGTCTCTCCTTATATTATCTCTTTTTGAGAAAAAGGGACATCAGTTTGTATTCCGCGCGTCAATTTCATTGACGCCAACGCCCGTTTGGGCCAACGAGATCACCATGAAACATTGACAAACGACGACGCTCGCTGGTTCTTTGTCTTCTTTGCTGCTCGGTATTGGAAGTTGATGTAGCCTTTGCTTCTGAACCTGACCTTCTCAATCAGCCGGTCATATCTCTGTAAGTGTACGGCAAATGACTGCTACTCTTCTCAGTCCGCCTACAAAACTTCAGTTCATGGGTAAAATTTACGCTAAATCGAAAGACCTTGGTATGGGGGCCTAATCTGAATTTTTTACTTTCACTGAAATGCCAGAAGGACCTCCTACAAATGGAATGCGCAAAACCACCGTGACGGCAGGCCCGACAGTGACAGTGACACGTGTGGCACTCGTCCCGCCATATATCGCGGGTTCATCTGACAGGGTCCGATGGACGGCGACAGCAGTCTCAATCTCATCTATCGTGGAAACACCAAAGAAAATGAGTTCGACGGTTGCGCAATTACCAGTTTGAACAATTTTTAAGGGTATCATCCCGGCATGGGCTTGAATAACGGGGAGTTCATGCTCTCGACGTGGTGTGGTGGGACTCCCGACAACTATTTTTCATCTGGAAGCCCTTGGGCTTTTGAATAGTCCTTTTTGAAGTGGTTATGACGTTGTTGTTAGAACAAATCAACGGTTCGCATGATTTCACGTTGTGCGCACTACGCATATATGAAATTAAAGATGTCGGGCCCAAAGAGCGTCAACACGTCTGACGGTACGAATCCTAAGCGTCACTTAGACCGAGGAGCAACGGGGCCTTCGCCGCCGAGGAGCTATCAGAGATGAGGACCAGTCCATAAGGACGACGACATCCTTTGAAGCGCTCCAAGTCGATGTCCTTCAAGCTTGACGATGACATCACCAAGCTCTAGGTCCAACCCAGGATCTATCTGAGACGACCTCTGTAGTTTCGGCTGGACCCAAATAGGAATGCGTTCTTCGTGACTTCCTCATGAGAATTGGGAGATCTTCACATCCCTTCAATATGCCAGGGAAGGGAGTTTGTGGAGCACATACCTGAATACGTTCCCGCTCCAACTGGTGAAACAGGCCATTGAGCAGGTCTCGGAACCCAAGCGTAAAGCATGGGGTGAAGGCTGGCTAAGCCACTCGAAGTCGGGTTCATCCAGAAGTCAAGCACCCTGCTGGTTGTCAAACGTAGTCATGGTCCGAAGAAAGATCAACCAGGCGTTTTTTACGGATTTCAATGAAGTCAACAAGGTGTGTCCCGAAGAATTTGTTTCCTTTGCCACGCAATCAACCAGATAGTTAACGTAACGTCGGACAGTACTTCCTATGTTTTTCTGAACGCTACTCCAGTACCACTAGAATAATGATGTGTCTGATCAAGAGGCTACTTCATTCATCGCCCTTATGGTCACCATCATGTGCCCTTCGGTCAAAAAGTTAGGGCCCACATCAGTGGATAATCTAACATGCTAGCCACAGATCGGAACGACCGCAGAGGCGTATGTCGCCACGTGGTCGCCAAGACCAGGAAGGCCATACCAACATTCACAAAACCATAAAATAAACAAACAAAAACATGGCCAGAGGCCAACACCACATTCACAAAACCTAAATAAACAAATAAAAACATGGCCATAACATATAATATTGACTAATCAACTCTTTTTTCTAAAACTTGAAGTCACTAATTGAGAAGTACTCCTTCCAAAGATCACTCCCACCTCCCTGGTTGTGACAAGTGGCCGCTATATTGCGCCACTTGTCGCAACATGGGAGTTTTTCTCTTTTTCATAGATCTGTTTATTCAAAACGTTTATCTCTTAAACCGTGCGTTAAATCTCGAACCGTTTTCATCGTTGGATTCCTCGCGTCGAGATCTTCAAAATGTAGATCCTATGTTGATAGGTTTTGCCGAACTTTTTTCACGAAACTGAACCAGGAGCGTTCAAATCTCAAACTGTTTTCACCTTTGATTCTTCGCACGAGATCTTCAAAACTAGATCCCATGTTGATAGGTTCGCCGAACTTTTTTTCATAAAAACCGGACGAAAAAACCGAATCAGGAGCATGTTTTTTCCTTTCCGGAAGCCGTTTCCGAGAGGTACGGTCGTGCCTCTCGCAGAAGAAAAAACGCGTTCTTTTTTTTTCCGTTTTCGAGAGGCACGACCGTGCCTCTTGCGGAAGCAAAAATGTGCCTCTCACGAAAGGAAAAAAAAAAGAAAAAAACACATTTTTTTTACCTTCAAGAGGCACGGGCGTGTCTCTCATGGAAGCAAAACCGTGCCTCTCGCGAAAGAAAGAAAAAGAAAAAACGTGTTTTTTTTTCGTTTAAGAGGCACGGCCTTGCCTCGTCGCGAAGCAAAACTATGCCTATCGCGAAGCAAAAATGGGCTTCTCAAAAAAAAAATAGTGAAAACGTGGAAGCAAAACCATGCCTCTCTGGGAGCAAAACCGTGCCTCTTAAGGAAGCAAAAAAAACGCATTTTTCACAAAAAAAACATTCAGTTTTTTTGTCGAAAAGCTAAGAAAGACCGGGTGAAAAACCAAAAGTTAAAAAAACAGTAAAAAAAAACATCTAAAAAGCTGAAAAGGCGTGCAGAAAAATAAAAAAAAAACAAAATTTAAAGGGAGCGCCCAGGGCGCGACACGTGGCGGTGGCTGAGAGCGCCCCAATGTCGTGCTCTCAGTCCACCACAAGTGATCGTTGTGAGGCTCCCGAAGGAGCGCTTGTCAACAGTTGCTCATCTCTCAAAACCGGCTAACGAACTTTGATGATAATAATTGGATTAGCTTGAGGAAAATACAACAAAGAAAGAAGTATAGTTTTCACCCTCAATCCATTCCAATGTCTCCACAACCCCCCCAAAGTCAATTTTGGTCTAATTTAAACCCCAAAAATGTCCCAACAAGCCTTTATTGAGGGTAGACGCATTAGCACACAACATTATCATTGCTCGAAATCACACATTCTTTTGCTCTTCGATCTTGGAAACATGAAGCTTTATGTTGAAATAGATCTTGCTAAAGCTTTTGATAGGCTTGAGTGGAACTTCATTGTCTCGCTCTCTCTCATAAAGGGTTGCATGCTCATTTTGTGAATTTGGTTTATTCATGCATTTCCTCCCCGGTGTTTTCTGTCTAATCAATGGTCACCTTTTATAATTTCCGCAGCAATAGAGGTATAAGGCAGGGTTGTCCCTTATCTCCTTATCTTTTTGAATTTGCAATCAATGAGCTTTCCTTGGCGCTCCAGGATGCAATTTCTCACAATCACTGAAAGTATCTCTCTCGGACCAAATTGTCCTCCCATCCATTCATGTTGTTTGCTGATGACTTACTTGTTTGTGGGGAAGCTACTGTAAGAAGCCAACAGGATGGCACAACTTTCCAACTTGCCATTCCTCGGGCCAAACTCGAATTGGCCAAGTCCTCAATTATGTTTGGCGCTAATGTCTGCCGGCCCTTGTTGATCAAATCAGGCACATTTTTCTTGTTTCCCTTATAGACCATACATCTACTCACTTAGGGCACCCTCTTGTTCTTCCTCTCCTGCCAAGGACTGAACTTCGGCTTACAACTTGTCTATGGTAAGTTCAAGAATAAGCTCCCTTCCTACAAAGCTGACCAACTATCTCATGCGGCTAGGCTTGAGCTTATTAATTCTGTTTTTTTGCCTCCATTCATGTTTATTACATGTCCATATCCTTCACTAAGAAATCCTAGCCAAAGCTCACTGCCATCATCAGGAATTTTTGGTGGGTCAGAGTGAGAGGAGGAAGCTGGTGCTCGTGCTATGTCTCCGGGCTTGGAAGGACATTTGCACCCCTAAGAAGGAGGTGGACTTGGTATAAAAATATGTTGGCCATGAACCAAGGCCTTCTCCTTGCGGCTGCTTGGAGACTTGCGGAGAATCCTGATAGTCATATCTACCAAGTGCTCAAAGCCAAATATTTCCTGACTCTTCCATTTGGAGAGCTTCTGCTAATCACTCCAATTGGCTTTTTGGACATCCATTCTGAAAGTTATGCCTCAGCTCAAAGATCATTCTTTCTACAAATTCCTCAAGGCAATATTCCATTTGGAGTTCTCCATGGTGCACTGCCTGGGAAAACATGTATGATCACCTTATTATCCAACATATAATTTTGTCTACCCTACCAAAGTTTCTTACCTATGGCTTCCTGAACAAAAGGCCTGGAATGTGCATACATCTCTACCCTTTTTCAAGAGGCTACTACTATGCTATTATTGCTACTCCCTATTGTCACTGATAACTGCAGGGACATCCTTTGTTGGGACCTCACTCCTCTCAGAAAATCAACTCAAAAAGCACTTATAACTCTGTTTGCAGCAGATTCACGCTGTGCAAAACAACCAGCCAAGACAGGTACCTCCAAACATTACCAATTTATTGCAGTAGGTTTGGAAGCAAAGCACATGGCGCCTCATGTTCAAACATTTGCTTGGAGGCTTCTTCGACATGCCCTCCCTACTGGAGCAAGGGTCGTAAGTACTACTCTGGTCCATATTAGCACTACATGTACCAGATGCAATTTGGAGGAGGATGAAATCCACCTTTTCTTTCTCCGTTCCTTTGCTCGAGCAGCTTGGTTTGCAAGTCCTTGGCATATTCGATCTGATATATTGGTTTCTCATACTCTACGATACCTGACATTATTTTTGCTCTCTGTAATTTGCATCATTGAATGATTCTATCCCTAAATTCTTCACTTTCTTATGGTGTTTTTGTGAAGCTAGGAATGAAGTTCTCTTTTGCAGGAAAGACTCTCTTTCTCACCATGTGCATCTTGCTTCTAATGCTATGTCTTCAGCACAGGATATGCTGGACCCAATTCATCTCATCATCTGCCCAACAGTTGCAGCACCATCAGCTCTCAAAACCCAATGCGCAGATTTTTTTTTGCAGGGATCCACAATCAATCTGATTTACTCTTTGCAGGAACTAAAGTCTATTCTAATGCTGCTTGGCGCAAGAAAAATATCCCTGGCAGGGGATTGGAGGGAGCCACTGGGATTGGTGTTTTGTCCATATTACTGACCAATGAATTGATAGAAAAATCATGATACAGCGTCTGCGGATGATGCTCATTCTCCTCTATGTGCAGAAGCTTTGGCGATTATGCTAGCAACTGAGGTGGCGGCCTCTCTTCACCTTAATCAGGTTTCTTTCCTCACCGACAATCTTTCCTTGGCAAAGATGGCGGCATCCAGAAATGTAAATGATGTCTTGATCACGTGGAGATGTCGCAGCCCTCTCAGCAGGTTTATCTAGGACACATCCTCCCTAAATGCTGCTGTTTTATCACATCCCCAGGAACATCAATGGGGTAGCTCACGATTGTGCTCATCAGGTTCTCAACTCAAGCGTGAATTTGTCTTCAGTTGTACACATTCCTCTCAAGGCAATGTTCTTGCCCTCTTTTACTTTCTCTTCAAAATCTTCAGGTGGAAGGGTATGTAATTCACGTTGTACTTTGCTTTTGAGATGAATGGAAATTTGGCGCTTGTTGGCGCCTACTTGTGTTAAAAAAAACCCAAAATCTCAATACCAGTTTAATCTAGCCCTGAGCAGTTTAGTATCACATTAGGAGTGGTTTTGCATCTGATTTCGTGATCAGCACTAATTTGTCACTGACATGGCATCAGGTCGCTGAAATAAGTGGGGCTCTATTATTCTCGCTCTTGTTTCATTTTCGTAGGCAGTGAGGAATTCACAAGGGTCGCGACGCCACCCGTCACACCTGCTGCAATTGCATCGCCGCCGTTGCGCGTCGTACCATCTCTCCTTTCGTCGTCGACTTTTCGTCTTGGGTCGCCTTGGCATGGATGAGCTCAGCTCGCGCAGCTGCGCTTTCGCCCCCAAGCATCGTGCCCCATGCCCCGCCACCCCGCGCGCAGCCTCGACTCCTCTTCCTCGCTCTCCGTCCTTCCTCACCCTCGACCCTCCTCACCCACTCTCGGCTCCATCCCCGTGCACATCCGCCCGCTATCCACCCCGCATCCCCGTGGCCGAGCCCCCAAACGAACGCTGCCGCCAACTCAACTCGTTCCGCCGCAGCAATCTTTCCCATCCGACGACAACGACCCATCCTCCAATGCGGCGACGATGCACAGTCCCAACCTCCCACTCCAACAAGTTGAAGCCCGGATCTGTGCACTAGGCATCCACTAACCTCTGCTTGCTCTCTGTTTTGCTGTTGGTGGTTTTGAGTCTAAATATTGATTTTTTGGCTGCCATGTGTTTCTAACAGCATGAAGGATGAGATGATCTAGCTCTACCTGAACAACCATCAGCTCAGGTGTGTTCTTGTTGTTTTCTTATGTGAGCTTATTTTCTGGAATGCAAATTGCAATGCAATGTGAGGGTGTGGATTGCAGGTTCTATGATGACATGATGTCCTGCTCTGGTACTTGGGCACGTGGTGAATCGTCTGAAAAAAGGGAAGATGCAATTGGAGGAATCACTAATGCAGGATGCTGGTAACGCACACTACGATCAGAAACCCTTTGATGAAACGTGTGTGATGCATTAATCGCAAACGGGGATGTAAAAACCCGTCAAAAAATGCAAAACGTTTGCGATGGCTGAGACATCAAACATAGTTCAGATTTTAATTACGTGTGCGATGTGGGGCATACGGTTGATCTAGAAGAACTGTTTGCGATGAGTCAGAACAACAGAAACGGGCAGCCATATCAATGTGTGTGCGATATACGGCATACAGTTCGCTCCATGAACTGTGTGCTATTAGGGAATGGAACAGAAACGGTCAGCCAGATCAAGGTGTGTGTGATATACAGCATACTTTCATTCGATGAACTGTTTTCGATTAGGGAGAGAACAGAAACGGATCAACTTAACAAGATGTGTGTGATATGCGGCGCCGCGGCCGCCTCAACGGCGACCACCACGTGGTCAACCTTCTGGCACCCCGTGGGAGTGCCACGGTGCATCCATAGGACATGATGGTGATATCTTGACCGTGTGTGATAGTGGGCAGACACGTACACGTACATCCGAGAATGCGCCCACGTTTCAGGCTTCCGATGCATGCAGAACGGTTGATCCAAAAGAACTGTTTGCGATGAGCCAGAACAACAGACCGGGCTTTGTACCCAGAACCATCAATAAATTTTGACCTTGTTTCTCGTCACATTGCGATTACAATGCAATAAGTAATTGCAAATCTATTCACACCTATCAAACTAATATGTGTCACACTTAGCACCGGGCTATAAAAAACTACCCCCTCGAAAATTACTTCACAGTTCCTCTCCTCATCACCCACAAAACTGGTCTTTCCTGTCAAGTCGTTCCGCCATGACCGGTAGAAGGAGTTTCGGATGGACATATAACCAGGCAGCAAAGACCAAGGCTGCGTAACACTAGAGTCCCCCGCGAAGCGGCAGCCGCAGCAGAATGTCCCGGCGCGCCGCGAGCCCTCGAACGAGCTCTCACGGGCACGCGAGGGCTCTCACAAGCGCACTCGCCGCGTCGGCGATCGCGACGAGCTGGCATTGCTGAAGTCCTTGGCCGGCGACGACGACATTCTCGCTGGCCTCATTAAGCACAGGACTGGTCGACAGCTTGATGAAGCTGCTCGAGATCACGATGCCTCGGTTGACAAGGCGAAGCTCCTCAAGGCGCTCGCCGAGAAGGAGGAGGAGGCCGCCGGCTGGAAGATGCTGCATGAGCAAGCAGTGCCTCGGGGATGACGCTGACAGGCGGTCGTCGGGAACTGATGGGTGACTTGAGGAAGCTCCGGATCGAGCGGAGCAGGAGGTGGAGAATCCGTGGCTGCATCAAGCAAAGTCGTGAGTTATTGAAGAAGGAGCTGAAGGATGTCATCGCCCGGCGATCCATCGACGAGTAGAGACAGTACGACCCGATCGTTGTCTGCGATTTCCTTCTTCTCTTGCCCTCGTGTCTTCCGGCTTTGCCGCATGTGGCATTTTAAATTATCCGAAATATGTAAGACAATTATTATCTGCGCCATTGTAAATTTGTCGTCGTATTATCCATTGCCATTTTATTTGTCGTCGTATTATCCGTTGCCCTATGTGGCAATTTAAATTAGGCCAGAAACGAGTTGAAAACACGAACAAAGCAAATGCTGCCATGGGATCATAAGCAAACACCCTCCGTCCAGGTGCTTTAATTAACCCATTAATGGAGAAGTTGTGAGCGAGGCGGGCGGCAGCTGGTGCATGAGGTCAAAGAGCTCGCTCCCTTGTGAGCATGGGCGGCCTTGCTGCTCGCACGTGTCCCGTTGAGCCAGCGGGTGGACAGATACCACGCGTCCCATCGAGCCTGCGCGGCGGACTGCTCGCACGCGTCCCGTCGAGCCTGCACGGCGGACTTTCGCCTCGTCCTTCTAATCAAACACCTGCACGCACACACACCGACTATGGTTAAATTTAGACACGTTCATAATACAACCGTTTGCGATATTAACTTGTCAGCTATTTGTTTCAAAAAGTACTTCGTTGGCTTTTAATGTGTGCGCCTTGTCTCAACCTGGACGATTTTTTTTACCACGACATATATGTGCCATGTCATGAAACCATGCCAAGTTTCATGTTTTTGGGGTGAGTTTTTTATTTACTGGGATTTAAAAACCGAGATTCTCAATGTTTCAGACGACGAGAAGTTTGTAATTCATTCCCATTCCTTAAATCAGACCTAAACATGCACCCAATGCACATGTACGATTTCCCACCCATTTTGCTTCACTGAAGCATGTGCTTGTAGTTCAAATTTGAATTATGGACTACATTAAATGCCTAGAAAACTTAATTAATATATACAATGGCCAAACGAACCCTGAACAGTTTTAAATTTCAGCACGACACCTCCTGTTATTCTATGTTGCCTGTAGAAAACAAAGTTCAAGGCCAGAAGAGGCAGCGATTATCGTTTCGCCCACAAGAGGGGCATGTTTCCCTACCGGAACCACGAGGGTTGCGAGAAGCTTCGGTTTGTAAAGGCTTGTAATATAGTTTCGCCCAAATTGGACAATTATATGTACCATGTAGTGACACACATGCCAAGTTTCATGATTTCCTGGTGGTTTTGAATTTACAGAGATTTAAAAACGAGATTCGCAATGTTTGTGGCCAAGCCAGGACGGCGAGATGGTTGAATTCATTCCCATTCATTCCATGGGACCTAAACTGCACCCAAGGCACATGTATTTGTTTTTCTAGCCATTTTGGTGCACTGGAGCATGTATTGTAGTTCGGATTTGAATTATGGACATTAATGCCTAGAAACTCAATTATGAATAAAAAGGTCAAACGAACCCTGAATAATTTCAAAGTTCAGCGCGAATCTCCCGTTGTTCTGTGTTGCGTGTAGAAGAAAATACGAGGCTAGAAGAGAGAGCGATTATCGTTTGGCCCACAAGGGACACGTTTCCCTATCGAAACCACGAGGGTTCTTGCGACAGGCTTCGGTTTGTAAGAGGTTTGTAATAATTTGGCCGAAATTGGTAATGTTTTTACCACGACATATATGTGCATGACGTGACACCATGCCACCTTTGATGACTTCTGGTGAGTTTTGGATTATGGGATTTAAAAACCGAGATTCCAAATGTTTGAGGACAAGCCAGGACGCCGGTACGGTTCTAATTCATTCTCCATTCCTGGCATGGGACCTAAACATGCACCCAAGATACATGTATAATTTTTCTAGCCATTTTGGTGAGCTGGAGCATGTATTTGTAGTTCAAATTGAATTATGGACATTAAATGCCTAGGAAGCTCAATTAGTGTATAAAAAGGCCAAACGAACCCTGAATAAGTTTAAATTTCAGCAAGGATATCCTATCGTTCCATGTTGCCCGTAGAAGAAAATACAAGCGAAAAGAGGCAGTGATTACGTTTCGCTCACAAGGGGAACATGTTTCCCTATCGGAACCACGAGCCTTCTTTGAGAGAAGCTCCGGTTTGTAAGAGGTTTGTAATAAAGCTTGGCCCAAATTGGACAATGTTTTTACCACGACATATATGTGCCTTGACGTGAAACCATGCCACCTTTGATACTTTCTGGTGAGTTTAGGATTTACGGGATTTAAAAAACCGAGATTCCAAATGTTTGAGGACGAGCCAGGACGCCGGTACAGTTGTAATTCATTTCCATTCCTCGCATGGGACCTAAACATGCACCCAAGGACACATGTAATATTTTTCTAGCCATTTTGGTGAACTGGAGCATGTATTTGAAGTTCAGATTTGAATTATGGACATTAAATGCCTAGGAAACTCAATTAGTGTATAGAAAGGCCAAACGAACCCTGATAATTTTAAATTTCAGCAAGGATATCCTGTCGTTCCATGTTGCCCGTAGAAGAAAATACAAGGCGAAAGAGGCAGTGATTACGTTTCGCCCACAAGGGGGACACGTTTCCCTATCGGAATCACGAGGCTTCTTTGAGAGAAGCTCTGGTTTTAAGAGGCTTGTAATAAAACTTACGCCAAATGGACGAAAAAAATTCCCGCATATATGTGCCATGTCGTGACACCATGCCAAGTTTCACGATTTTCGGGTGAGTTTTGGATTTACGGGGATTTAAAAACCGAGATTCTTCTCACGAAATGTTTTCAAATAGCACACGGTTCACTCACGAAAGCCGTGTGCCTACCAAACCATGATCTGAGTCGTGCGTTCTGATTGGCCAGAACCCAAACCCCACGGATCGTACGTCTGCACCGTTGGATGCTCCCAGATCGAACGGCAACCCTCAGCCCTTTCGACAGCACATGCAGTACATGGTAAGCACTGTGTGCATGCGTCGTGCTAGCTCACGCTTCCTTCTCTACTACGTTTTATAAATAGGCTACCGTTTCCCGCCTACTACTCTCATCGGTTTCCCCCTCTTCTCCCATCGTTTTCCCTACCAGTGTCAGTGCTCATTGAAGGCTAGCGGCGACACACCGGCCATGTAAATATTGCACACAGTTTCTAAAAGCACAGATGTGTGTGATAGGGGGAGTAGGTCCCATAGGGTGACCAGCGTGAATGCCTTAATGGCAAGGAGGCAATTCCTATCAGCAAGGGCGGCTTCCCATCCGCTAGCCTAGTCGAATAGAACGTAAAAGTTAAGCGTGCTCGGGCTGGAGTAGTCCAAGGATGGGTGACCCGGTGGGAAGTTGCATATCTCAAGCTTCATTTAAATGCCATGACACGGTCATTATAATGGCAATTATATAAACCTTGGGATCCTTGTTTTGCTAATTTGTAGACTATGTTTTTATTGGTTTTTTTTTTGCTCTAAAATTAAAGAATGATTGACTTGACCTGTCATGGCGATTATATAAACCTTTTTCAGGTCGCATGCAGGGTAAGGGGCAGGGTGTTCTGATCGAGCATGTCTCCCTTGTGCGTTTATAGACGGTGCACATATCTGTGGGCTCCCCGAGGTATAAATATTATCCTTTACCGCACAATGAGGGGGCCCACACAATCTATCCCTTTGACCAACACGAGAGGTTTGACCATGATGGTTTCGTATTGATACTAGTAAGGTACACGTGCATTGCACGCATGAGATTTGGTAACCAAATTATGAATAAATATCACACTATAGCATGTAGCTTTGAGTCATATATGCATGACGTAGATGTTCGTTTCATTCTTATAGTTCATCTCTTTCAAAATCAATTAGTTTTATAAAAAAATCTATTTTAAGATTCATGGAATTGTGCATTGTAAAGCATAAAGTAAAAACAAATAGTGACAATTCATTTAGAAGAAAATTGGGCAATTAAGATATGGAAGATTCTAGAACAAAGGAGAAGTGCTTGTGTTTTGAGGTTTGTGCATTATGCTTAAGTTCAACCATGGAGTCTTCTAGATTGTACATGTGGCAGAATCTGATGGAATGTAGATGATATCCACGGCCAGTAGTGCTCGGATTTGCCATCTCTGTACCGTCGATTGGCTTCATCCAACGACCAACTTTCAAAGTTATTCGCACAATATATAGGGGTATAGATGTGTGCCATGCTAGACCAAATAAAGTTTGAGCGCATGCGTGGACGACCCCCCCCCCCCCCGACTCCCCCCCCCCCCCCCCTCCCCCCCCCCCGCCGTCGAATTGGGAAAACGGACGCCCCCCCCCCCCCCCCCCGACTCCCCCCCCCCCGCCTCGAAGTTGGGAAACCGACATCGTATGTATTGAACCAGGCTTGGAGTCGAGTACGGTGTTCGGTTTGTAATGTAGTTGGTGGCCCATCGAAGTTGTGCATTCGGGATTTAAACACATCACACACCACCGTATCCATACATATTTTCGGGCTGCATGCAGTGTATATGGGGTCTTCTGATCAACCACGTCTCCCTTGTGTGGTTTTTTGTGACGACAATCATATCTGGGGCTCCCCGAGTGTATATATATCACCTTTGACCGATAACAAGGGTGTGTTGGCCATGAATGGATTCCTCCTAGTTCGTGTTAGGGGCGGTCACCATAATGTCGCTCAAACAAAGCTCGAGCTCATGCGTTGTCAGGATTCCCTCCACATGCTCGGATTGCTGGGTTCGACCTACATCGTACCTGCGTCCCACGCATGCGCTCAAACTTTATTTGGTCTAGCATGGCACACATCTATACCCCTATATATTGTGCGAATAACTTTGAAAGTTGGTCGTTGGATGAAGCCAATCCGACGGTACAGAGATGGCAAATCCGAGCACTACTGGCCGTTGGATATCATCTACATTCCATCAGATTCTGCCACATGTACAATCTAGAAGACTCCATGGTTGAACTTAAGCATAATGCACAAACCTCAAAACACAAGCACTTCTCCTTTGTTCTAGAATCTTCCATATCTTAATTGCCCAATTTTTCTTCTAAATGAATTGTCACTATTTGTTTTTACTTTATGCTTTACAATGCACAATTCCATGAATCTTAAAATAGATTTTTTTATAAAACTAATTGATTTTGAAAGAGATGAACTATAAGAATGAAACGAACATCTACGTCATGCATATATGACTCAAAGCTTACATGCTATAGTGTGATATTTATTCATAATTTGGTTACCAAATCTCATGCGTGCAATGCACGTGTACCTTACTAGTATCAATACGAAACCATCATGGTCAAACCCTTCTCGTTGTTGGGTCAAAGGGATAGATTGTGTGGGCCCCCTCATTGTCGGTAAAGGATAATATATATACCTCGGGGAGCCCACAGATATGTGCACCGTCTATAAACCGCACAAGGGAGACATGCTCGATCAGAACACCCTGCCCCCTATACCCTGCATGCGACCTGAAAAAGGTTTATATAATCGCCATGACAGGTCAAGTCAATCATTCTTTAATTTTTTAGAGCAAAAAATAACCAATAAAAACATAGTCTACAAATTAGCAAAACAAGGATCCCAAGGTTTATATAATTGCCATTATAATGACCGTGTCATGGCATTTAAATGAAGCTTGAGATATGCAACTTCCCACCGGGTCACCCATCCTTGGACTACTCCAGCCCGAGCACGCTTAACTTTTACGTTCTATTCGACTAGGCTAGCGGATGGGAAGCCGCCCCTTGCTGATAGGAATTGCCTCCTTGCCATTAAGGCATTTCACGCTGGTCACCCTATGGGACCTACTCCCTCCTATCACACACATCTGTGCTTTTAGAAACTGTGTGCAATATTTACATGGCCGGTGTGTCGCCGCCTAGCCTTCAATGAGCACTGACACTGGTAGCGGGAAAACGATGGGAGAAGAGGCGGGAAACCGATGAGAGTAGTGGCGGGAAACGGTAGCCTATTTATAAAACGTAGTAGAGAAGGAAGCGTGAGCTAGCACGACGCATGCACACAGTGCTTACCCATGTACTGCATGTGCTGTCGAAAGGGCTGAGGGTTGCCGTTCGATCTGGGAGCATCCAACGGTGCAGACGTACGATCCGTGGGGTTTGGGTTCTGGCCAATCAGAACGCACGACTCAGATCATGGTTTGGTAGGCACACGGCTTTCGTGAGTGAACCGTGTGCTATTTGAAAACATTTCGTGAGAAGAATCTCGGTTTTTAAATCCCCGTAAATCCAAAACTCACCCGAAAATCGTGAAACTTGGCATGGTGTCACGACATGGCACATATATGTCGAGGAATTTTTTTCGTCCATTTTGGCGTAAGTTTTATTACAAGCCTCTTACAAACCAGAGCTTCTCTCAAAGAAGCCTCGTGATTCCGATAGGGAAACGTGTCCCCCTTGTGGGCGAAACGTAATCACTGCCTCTTTTCGCCTTGTATTTTCTTCTACGGGCAACATGGAACGACAGGATATCCTTGCTGAAATTTAAAATTATTCAGGGTTCGTTTGGCCTTTCTATACACTAATTGAGTTTCCTAGGCATTTAATGTCCATAATTCAAATCTGAACTTCAAATACATGCTCCAGTTCACCAAAATGGCTAGAAAAATTATACATGTGTCCTTGGGTGCATGTTTAGGTCCCATGCGAGGAATGGAAATGAATTACAACTGTACCGGCGTCCTGGCTCGTCCTCAAACATTTGGAATCTCGGTTTTTAAATCCCCGTAAATCCTAAACTCACCAGAAAGTCATCAAAGGTGGCATGGTGTCACGTCAAGGCACATATATGTCGTGGTAAAAACATTGTCCAATTTGGGCCAAGCTTTATTACAAACCTCTTACAAACCGGAGCTTCTCTCAAAGAAGCCTCGTGGTTCCGATAGGGAAACATGTTCCCCTTGTGAGCGAAACGTAATCACTGCCTCTTTTCGCCTTGTATTTTCTTCTACGGGCAACATGGAACGATAGGATATCCTTGCTGAAATTTAAACTTATTCAGGGTTCGTTTGGCCTTTTTATACACTAATTGAGCTTCCTAGGCATTTAATGTCCATAATTCAAATTTGAACTACAAATACATGCTCCAGCTCACCAAAATGGCTAGAAAAATTATACATGTATCCTTGGGTGCATGTTTAGGTCCCATGCCAGGAATGGGAATGAATTAGAACCGTACCGGCGTCCTGGCTTGTCCTCAAACATTTGGAATCTCGGTTTTTAAATCCCCATAAATCCAAAACTCACCAGAAGTCATCAAAGGTGGCATGGTGTCACGTCATGGCACATATATGTCGTGGTAAAAACATTACCAATTTCGGCCAAGCTTTATTACAAACCTCTTACAAACCGAAGCCTGTCGCAAGAACCCTCGTGGTTTCGATAGGGAAACGTGTCCCCTTGTGGGCCAAACGATAATCGCTCTCTCTTCTAGCCTCGTATTTTCTTCTACACGCAACACAGAACAACGGGAGATTCGCGCTGAACTTTGAAATTATTCAGGGTTCGTTTGACCTTTTTTATTCATTAATTGAGTTTTCTAGGCATTTAATGTCCATAATTCAAATCCGAACTACAAATACATGCTCCAGTGCACCAAAATGGCTAGAAAAAACATACATGTGTCCTTGGGGTGCATGTTTAGGTCCCATGGAATGAATGGGAATGAATTCAACCATCTCGCCGTCCTGGCTTGGCCACAAACATTGCGAATCTCGTTTTTAAATCTCTGTAAATTCAAAACTCACCAGGAAATCATGAAACTTGGCATGGTGTCACTACATGGTACATATAATTGTCCAATTTGGGCGAAACTATATTACAAGCCTCTTACAAACCGAAGCTTCTCGCAACCCTCGTGGTTCCGGTAGGGAAACATGCCCCTCTTGTGGGCGAAACGATAATCGCTGCCTCTTCTGGCCTTGAACTTTGTTTTCTACAGGCAACATAGAATAACAGGAGTGTCGTGCTGAAATTTAAAACTGTTCAGGGTTCGTTTGGCCATTGTATATATTAATTAAGTTTTCTAGGCATTTAATGTAGTCCATAATTCAAATTTGAACTACAAGCACATGCTTCAGTGAAGCAAAATGGGTGGGAAATCGTACATGTGTCATTGGGTGCATGTTTAGGTCTGATTTAAGGAATGGGAATGAATTACAAACTTCTCGTCGTCCTGAAACATTGAGAATCTCGGTTTTTAAATCCCAGTAAATAAAAAACTCACCCAAAAAACATGAAACTTGGCATGGTTTCATGACATGGCACATATATGTCGTGGTAAAAAAAATCGTCCAGTTTGAGACAAGGCGCACACATTAAAAGCCAACGAAGTACTTTTTGAAACAAATAGCTGACACGTTAATATCGCAAACGGTTGTATTATATGAACCGTGTCTAAATTTAACCATAGTCGGTGGTGTGCGTGCAGGTGTTTGATTAGACGGGACGAGCGCGAGAAGTCCGCCGTGCAGGCTCGACGGGACGCGTGCGAGCAGTCCGCCGCGCAGGCTCGATGGGACGCGTGTATCCTGTCCACCTCGCTGGCTCAACGGGACACGTGCGAGCAGCAAGGCCGCCCATGCTCACAAGGGAAGCGAGCTCTTTGACCTCCATGCACCAGCTGCCGCCCGCCTCGCTCACAACTTCTCCATTAATGGGTTAATTAAAGCACCTGGACGGAGGGTGTTTGCTTATGATCCCATGGCAGCATTTGCTTTGTTCGTGTTTTCAACTCGTATTCTGGCCTAATTTAAATTGCCACATAGGGCAACGGATAATACGACGACAAATAAAATGGCAATGGATAATACGACGACAAATTTACAATGGCGCAGATAATAATTGTCTTACATATTTCGGATAATTTAAAATGCCACATGCGGCAAAGCCCGGAAGACACGAGGGCAAGAGAAGAAGGAAATCGCAGACAACGATCTGGGTCGCTACTGTCTCTACTCGTCGATGGATCGCCGGGCGATGACATCCTTCAGCTCCTTCTTCAATAACTCACGACTTTGCTTGAATGCAGCCACGGATTCCTCCACCTCCTGCTCGCGCTCGATCCGGAGCTTCCTCAAGTCACCCATCAGTTCCTCGACGACCGCTGTCAGCGTCATCCCCGAGGCACTGCTCTGCTCATGCAGCATCTTCCAGCCGGCGGCCTCCTCCTCCTTCTCGGCGAGCGCCTTGAGGAGCTTCGCCTTGTCAACCGAGGCATCGCTGATCTCGAGCAGCTTCATCAAGCTGTCGACCAGCTCCTGCTGCTTAATGAGGCCAGCGAGAATGTCGTCGTCGCCGGCCAAGGACTTCAGCAATGCCAGCTCGTCGCGATCGCCGACGCGGCGAGTGCGCTTGTGAGAGCCCTCGCGTGCCCGTGAGAGCTCGTTCGAGGGCTCCGCGGCGCGCCGGGACATCTCTGCTGCGGCTGCCGCTTCGCGGCGGGACCTCTCTAGTGCTTACGCAGCCTTGGTCTTTGCTGCCTGGTTATATGTCCATCCGAAACTCCTTCTACCGGTCATGGCGGAACGACTTGACAGGAAAGACCAGTTTTGTGGGTGATGAGGAGAGGAACTGTGAAGTAATTTTCGAGGGGGTAGTTTTTATAGCCCGGTGCTAAGTGTGAACACATATTAGTTTGATAGGTGTGAATAGATTTGCAATTACTTATTGCATTGTAATCTGCAATGTGACGAGAAACAAGGTCAAAATTTATTGATGGTTCTGGGCCTACAAAGCCCGGTCTGTTGTTCTGGCTCATCGCAAACAGTTCTTTTGGATCAACCGTATGCCATGCATCGGAAGCCTGAAACGTGGGCCGCATTCTCGGATGTACGTGTACGTGTCTGCCCACTATCACACACGGTCAAGATATCACCATCATGTCCTATGGATGCACCGTGGCACCTCCCACGGGGTGCCAGAAGGTTGACCACGTGGTTGGTCGCCGTTGAGGCGGCCGCGGCGCCGCATATCACACACATCTTGTTAAGTTGATCCGTTTCTGTTCTCTTCCCTAATCGAAAACAGTTCATCCGAATGAACCGTATGCTGTATATCACACACACCTTGATCTGGCTGACCGTTTCTGTTCCATTCCCTAATAGCACACAGTTCATCGGAGCGAACTGTATGCCGTATATCGCACACACATTGATATGGCTGCCCGTTTCTGTTGTTCTGACTCATCGCAAACAGTTCTTCTAGATCAACCGTATGCCCCACATCGCACACGTAATTAAAATCTGAACTATGTTTGATGTCTCAGCCATCGCAAACGTTTTGCATCTTTTTGACGGGTTTTTACATCCCCGTTTGCGATTAATGCATCACACACAGTTTCATCAAAGGGTTTCTGATCGTAGTGTCGCGTTACCAGCATCCTGCATTAGTGATTCCTCCAATTGCATCTTCCCTTTTTTCAGACGATTCACCACGTCGCCCAAGTCACCGAGCAGGACATCATGTCACTCATAGAACCTGCAATCCACACCCTCACATTGCATTGCAATTTGCATTCCAAGAAAATAAGCTCACATAAGAACAACAAGAACACACCTGAGCTGCTGAGTTGTTCAGGTAGAGCTAGATCATCTCATCCTTCATGCTGTAGAACACAATGGCAGCCAAAAAAATCAAATATTTAGACTCAAAACCACCAACAAGCAAAACAGAGAAGCAAGCAGAGGTTAGTGGATGCCTAGTGCACAGATCCGGGCTTCAACTTGTTGGAGTGCGGAGGTTGGGACTTGTGCATCGTCGCCGCATTGGAGGATGGGTCGTTGTCGTCGGATGGGAAAGATTGCTGCGGCGGAACGAGTTGAGTTGGCGGCAGCGTTCGTTTGGGGGCTCGGCCACGGGGATGCGGGGTGGATAGCGGGCGGATGTGCACGGGGATGGAGCCGAGAGTGGGTGAGGAGGTCGAGGGTGAGGAAGGCGAGAGCGATGAGGACGAGGCGTCGCCGGCGGTGGCGGCGGCATGGGGCACGATGCTTGGGGGCGAACGCGCAGCTGCGCGAGCTGAGCTCTATCCCATGCCAAGGCGACCCAAGACGAAAAGTCGACGACGACAGGAGAGATGGCTACGACGGCAACGGCGGCGATGCAATTGCAGCAGGTGTGACCGGTGGCGTCGCGACCCTTGTGATTTCCTCACTGCCTACGAAAATGAAACAAGAGCGAGAATAATAGAGCCCCACTTATTTCAGCGACCTGATGCCATGTCAGTGACAAATTAGTGCTTGATCACGAAATCAGATGCAAAACCACTCCTAATGTGATACTAAACTGCTCAGGGCTAGATTAAACTGGTATTGAGATTTTTGGGTTTTTTTTAACACAAGTAGGCGCCAACAAGCGCCAAATTTCCATTCATCTCAAAAGCAAAGTACAACGTGAATTACATACCCTTCCACCTGAAGATTTTGAAGAGAAAGTAAAAGAGGGCAAGAACCATTGCCTTGAGAGGAATGTGTACAACTGAAGACAAATTCTACGCTTGAGTTGAGAACCTGATGAGCACAATCGTGAGCTACCCCATTGATGTTCCTGGGGATGTGATAAACAGCAGCATTTAGGGAGGATGTGTCCTAGATAAACCTGCTGAGAGGGCTGCGACATCTCCACGTGATCAAGACATCATTTACATTTCTGGATGCCGCCATCTTTGCCAAGGAAAGATTGTCGGTGAGGAAAGAAACCTGATTAAGGTGAAGAGAGGCCGCCACCTCAGTTGCTAGCATAATCGCCAAAGCTTCTGCACATAGAGGAGAATGAGCATCATCCGCAGACGCCTGTATCATGATTTTTCTATCAATTCATTGGTCAGTAATATGGACAAAAACACCAATCCCAGTGGCTCCCTCCAATCCCCTGCCAGGGATATTTTTCTTGCGCCAAGCAGCATTAGAATAGACTTTAGTTCCTGCAAAGAGTAAATCAGATTTGATTGTGGATCCCTGCAAAAAAAAATCTGCGCATTGGGTTTGAGAGCTTGATGGTGCTGCAACTTGTTGGGCAGATGATGGAGATGAATTGGGGTCCAGCATATCCTGTGCTGAAGACATAGCATTAGAAGCAAGATGCACATGGTGAGAAAGAGAGTCTTTCCTGCAAAAGAGAACTTCATTCCTAGCTTCCACAAACACCATAAGAAAGTGAAGATATTAGGGATAGAATCATTCAGATGATGCAAATTACAGAGAGCAAAAATAATGTCAGGTATCGTAGAGTATTGAGCAACCAATATATCAGATCGAATATGCCAAGGACTTGCAAACCAAGCTGCTCGAGCAAAGGAACGGAGAAAGAAAAGGTGGATTTCATCCTCCTCCAAATTGCATCTGGTACATGTAGTGCTAATATGGACCGAGTACTTACGAGCCCTTGCTCCAGTAGGGAGGGCATGTCGAAGAAGCCTCCAAGCAAATGTTTGAACATGAGGCGCCATGTGCTTTTGCTTCCAAACCTACTGCAATAAATTGGTAATGTTTGGAGGTACCTGTCTTGGCTGGTTGTTTTGCACCGCGTGAATCTGCTGCAAACAGAGCTTATAAGTGCTTTTTGAGTTGCATTTTCCTGAAGGAGTGAGGTCCCAACAAAGGATGTCCCTGCAGTTATCAGTGACAATAGGAGTAGCAATAATAGCACTAGTAGTAGCCTCTTGAAAAAGGGTAGAGATGATATGCACATTCCAGGCCTTTTGTTCAGGAAGCCATAGGTAAGAAACTTTGGTAGGGTAGACAAAATTACTATGTTGGATAATAAGGTGATCATACATGTTTTCCCAGGCAGTGCACCATGGAGAACTCCAAATGGAAATATTGCCTTGAGTAATTTGGTAGAAAGAATGATCTTTGAGCTGAGGCATAACTTTCAGAATGGATGTCCAAAAAGCCAATTTGGGAGTATTAGCAGAAGCTCTCCAAATGGAAGAGTCAGGAAAATATTTGGCTTTGAGCACTTGGTAGATATGACTATCAGGATTCTCCGCAAGTCTCCAAGCAGCCGCAAGGAGAAGGCCTTGGTTCATGGCCAACATATTTTTTATACCAAGTCCACCCTCCTTCTTAGGGGTGCAAATGTCCTTCCAAGCCCGGAGACATAAAGCACGAGCACCAGCTTCCTCTCTCACTCTGACCCACCAAAAATTCCTGATGATGGCAGTGAGCTTTGCTAGGAATTTCTTAGTGAAAAGGATATTGGACATGTAATAAACATGAATGGAGGCAAAAAACAGAATTAATAAGCTCAAGCCTAGCCGCATGAGATAGCTTGTCAGCTTTGTAGGAAGGGAGCTTATTCTTGAACTTACCATAGACAAAGTTGTAAGCCGAAGTTCAGTCCTTGGCAGGAAGAACAAGAGGGTGCCCTAAGTGAGTAGATGTATGGTCTATAAGGGAAACAAGAAAAATGTGCCTGATTTGATCAACAAGGGCCTGGCAGACATTAGCGCCAAACATAATTGAGGACTTGGCCCAATTCGAAGTTTGGCCCGAGGAATGGCAAGTGTTGGATAAGTTGTGCCATCCTGTTGGCTTCATTAACAGTAGCTTCCCCACAAACAAGTAAGTCATCAGCAAACAACATGGAATGGATGGGAGGACAATTTGGTCCGAGAGAGATACCTTTCAAGTGATTGTGAGACATTGCATCCTGGAGCGCCAAGGAAAGCTCATTGATTGCAAATTCAAAAAGATAAGGAGATAAGGGACAACCCTGCCTTATACCTCTATTGCTGCGGAAATTATCAAAAGGTTGACCATTGATTAAGACAGAAAACACCGGGGAGGAAATGCATGAATAAACCAAATTCACAAAATGAGCATGCAACCCTTTATGAGAGAGAGCCGAGACAATGAAGTTCCACTCAAGCCTATCAAAAGCTTTAGCAAGATCTATTTTCAACATAAAAGCTTCATGTTTCCAAGATCGAAGAGCAAAAGAATGTGTGATTTCTTGAGCAATGATAATGTTGTTGCTAATGCGTCTACCCTCAATAAAGGCTTGTTGGGACATTTTTGGGGTTTAAATTAGACCAAAATTGACTTTGGGGGGTTGTGGAGACATTGGAATGGATTTGAGGGTGAAAACTATACTTCTTTCTTTGTTGTATTTTCCTCAAGCCTAATCCAATTATTATCATCAAAAGTTCGTTAGCCGGTTTTGAGAGCAACTAGTTGACAAGCGCTCCTTCGGGAGCCTCACAACGATCACTTGTGGTGGACTGAGAGCACGACACTTGGGGCGCTCTCAGCCACCGCCACGTGTCGCGCCCTGGGCGCTCCCTTTAAATTTTGTTTTTTATTTTTCTGCACGCCTTTTCAGCTTTTTAGATGTTTTTTTTACTGTTTTTTTAACCTTTTGGTTTTTCACCGGTCTTTCTTAGCTTTTCGACAAAAAACTGAATGTTTTTTTGTGAAAAATGCGTTTTTTTGCTTCCTTAAGAGGCACGGTTTTGCTCCCACGAGAGGCATGGTTTTGCTTCCACGTTTTCACTATTTTTTTCGTGAGAAGCCCATTTTTGCTTTCGCGATAGGCATAGTTTTGCTTCCGCGAGAGGCAAGGCCGTGCCTCTTAGAAACGAAAAAAACACGTTTTTTCTTTTTCTTTTCTTTCGCGAGAGGCACGGTTTTGCTTCCATGAGAGACACGCCCGTGCCTCTTGGAAACGGTAAAAAAAATGTGTTTTTTTCTTTTTTTTTTCCTTTCGTGAGAGGCACATTTTTGCTTCCGCAAGAGGCACGGTCGTGCCTCTCGAAAACGGAAAAAAGAACGCGTTTTTTCTTCTGCGAGAGGCACGACCGTACCTCTCGGAAACGGCTTCCGGAAAGGAAAAAACATGCTCCTGATTCGGTTTTTTCGTCCGGTTTTTTTATGAAAAAAAGTTCGGCGAAACCTATCAACATGGGATCTAGTTTTGAAGATCTCGATGCGAAGAATCCAAAGGTGAAAACAGTTTGAGATTTGAACGCTCCTGGTTCAGTTTTCGTGAAAAAAAGTTCGGCAAAACCTATCAACATAGGATCTAATTTTGAAGATCTCGACGCGAGGAATCCAACGATGAAAACGGTTCGAGATTTGAACGCACGGTTTAAGAGATAAAACGTTTTGAATAAACAGATCTATGAAAAAGAGAAAAACTCCCATGTTGCGACAAGTGGCGCACATATAGCGCGCCACTTGTCACAACCTAGGGAGGTGGGAGTGATCTTTGGAAGGAGTACTTCTCAATTAGTGACTTCAAGTTTTAGAAAAAAGAGTTGATTAGTCAATATTATATGTTATGGCCATGTTTTTATTTGTTTATTTATGTTTTGTGAATGTTGGTGTTGGCCTCTGGCCATGTTTTTGTTTGTTTATTTATGTTTTGTGAATGTTGGTATCGGCCTTCCTGGTCTTGGCGACCACGTTGTCGACATACGCCTCTGCGGTCGTTCCGATCTGTGGCTACAGGCATGTTTAGATTATCCACTGATGTGTGGCCCCTACACTTTTTGACCCGAAGGGCATGATGGTGACCATAAAGGGCGATGAATGAAGTAGCCTCTTGATCAGACACCATCATATTTATCTAGTGGTAACTGGAGTACGCGTTCAGAAAAACATAGGAAGTCATGTCCGACCGTTACGTTAACTATCTGGTTGATGCGTGGCAAAGGAAACAAATTCTTCGGGCACACCTTGTTGACTTCATTGAAATCCGTAAAAAACGCCTGGATTGATCTTTCTTCGGCACCATGACTACGTTTGACAACCAGGCAGGGTGCTTGACTTCTTGGATGAACCCGACTTCGAGTGGCTTAGCCAGCTCTTCACCCATAGCTTTACGCTTGGGTTCCGAGAACCTGCTCAAGGCCTGTTTCACCAGCTTGGAGCCGGGAACGATATTCAGGTTGTGCTCCACAAACTCCCTTCCCTGGCATATCTGAAGGGATGTGAAGATCTCCCAATTCTCATGAAGGAAGTCACGAAGAACGCATTCCTATTTGGGTCCAGCCGAATACTACAGAGGTCGTCTCAGATAGATCCTCCGGGTGGACCTAGAGCTTGGTGATGTCATCGTCAAGCTTGAAGGACATCGACTTGGAGCGCTTCAAAAGGATGTCGTCGTCCTTATGGACCTTGGTCCTCATCTCTGATAGCTCCTCGGCGGCGAAGGCCACGGTTTGCTCCTCGGTTCTAAGTGACTGCTTAGGATTTTCGTAGATAGTGTTGACGCTCTTTGGGCCCGACATCTTTAATTTCATATATGCGTAGTGCGGCACAACGTGAAATCATGCGAACGTGATTTGTTCTAACAACACGTCATAACCACTCCAAAAAGGGACTATGTCAAAAGCCCAAGGCTTCCAGATGAAAAATAGTTGTCGGGAGTCCCACACACCACGTCGAGCATGAACCTCCCCGTGTATCAAGCCTCCATGCCTGGGATGATACCCTAAAATTTGGTCAAACTGGGCTAATTGCGCAACGCGTCGAACTGCATTTTCTTTGGTGTTTCCACGTAGATGAGATTGAGACTGCTGTCGCCGTCCATCAGGACCCTAGTCAGATGAAACCCGTCGATTATATGGCGAGGACGAGTGCCACGTGTCACTTGTCACTTGTCGGGCCTGCCGTCACGGTGGTTTTGCCAATTCCATTTTGTAGATGGTCCTTTCTGGCATTTCATGAAAAGTAAAAAATTCAGGATTTTAGGCCCCCATACAAGGTCTTTCAGATTTGAGTAAATTTTACCCATGAACTGAATTTTGTAGGCGGACTGAGAAGAGTAGCAGCCATTTGCCGTCCACTTACAAGAGATATGATCCGGCTGATTTGAGAAGGTCAGGTTCAGCAAGCAAAAGGCTACATCAACTTCATCAAATAACCGAAAGGCAGCAAAGAAGCCAAAGGCGAGCGTCGTCGTTGTCCAATGTTCATGGTGATTGTGGCCCAAACGGCGTTGGCGATCAATGAAATGTGTGACGCGGGAATACAAAATCTGATGTCCTTTTTCTCAAAAGAGATAAATATAAGGAGAGACAAACCGTGAACCATCTGTGCCACGTACGTAGACTGGAGAAGAATCCACTCCACATATCAGAAAGCAACGAGGCAAAACCACATCACATCAAGAAAGCTTTCAAGGCCGGCACTTGTGCAGAGTTGTGTTCTGCGCCAACATGGACATGTACGTCGCTCACCGGGTGTCTTTTCCCCAGGACAGGAAATGCGCTCCGTTTTCCCTTGCGCCCCCTCCCTCTCGCTCTCGCCTCTCCCGGAACCTCGAGCACAGACCACCGACCGGCCCGAGCCTGCCACCCCCCTTGTGTGCACAGGAGCTCCACGCACCCGAGGCCCTTGGCCGACCACACGATCTACTACTCCATCTGTCCCATAATATAAAAACGTTTTTTGACACTATTTTTACGATGCGAATCGTGAGCCGCGCACCCCAATTATTCGCCGACCAAGCCATTGCCATGGACTTGCGTGCTTATCAAGTTCCATCAACAATGCCAGTGCCAAGATTCGTCACGAGCTTTCGCCCGCATTCACGATCGCACGGCGAGAGCAGACCTATCATCCTCCACCGGCCGGCCACCGCCGTATCGGCGAAAAGTTGGAAGGCAAGAAGAAAAATGTGGCACTCCGATATCCTCCACCCCGCTCGGTCGTGCGTGCGCGCGTGCGTATCGTGGTTCTGTAGCTCGATGCTTGTATATACGGCACCGCATGATCAGCGGTGCACTATATACATTACTAGTAGTCTAGTACGTAGCACGCAGTGCAAGGCTCATTCAGGTTCGGTACATACCACATCAGCGCTGCACTATACACAGACTGGGTCGTTAGGTTGAGAGTTGGAGACAGACAAGGCCTCACCTCAGTGCTCAGTTACGGTCATACAGACTGTGTGTTTCTAGCACCACGGTGCGCGGTTTCATTTCGTAGCACTTTTGACCGGGAAAACTGCAAACAACGTACTACTACCATGCATGCTGAGCACCAGAAAATCATCACTTTAGCTAGATTTCAGTCAGCTGAATTTTAGTTTTGTGGTCAATCAATTTTCTGACCCTTGGATTGTGCTTCAGGATTTGTGTAGCTTTTCTTTCTTTTGTCACATTTTGCTGGTGGTATTAGGCTGTTTGGATTCGATTGACACCTATTTTGGGTTAGTCGATTTCCTTCTTGGGCTGGATTTTGGTGTGTGTATGACTTTTTTCATGTGTTTACTTTTGTTTTCTGCATGTGTATGCTTTTATTTTTTTATTTTTCAGTTCAGTTTTTTCCTTTACATGTTTTTTCGAATGTTGAGTGCGTGAAAATGTATACATGCAAGTACTACATGTACAAATTACATCAGAGTACGGAAACTTCACTCTTATATCTTTATTCTAAATATTATAAAAATTGCATTTTTTGTGCTAATTGTGTGGAATTTTTTGACCTTTTTTCATTTTCTTTATTCTTTAAGGGTAATACCAATGCTAATTGTTTTGTGCAATTTTTTTCTAATTAAATACATTTTTCTTATTATTATGTGTATGTATGCATGAAAGTACAATACAATATGTGTGTAAATTATACTTGACCGCTAAAGTTGCATTATTATATGTGTATTCCCTGCATATTATAAAAAGTGCAATTTCAGTGCAAAGTTGTGTGCAAGTTTTTTCTTTATTTCTTTCTTCTTAAGAGTAATACCAATGTCGCTAATTTATTCTCTCTTAGAAAACTTTATTTGTTTTTATTAGTTTTAGTTTTTAATTCATTTCCTGTTTTTAAGGACGTACCAATGCACTTATCCGTTCCTTGTTATTTTTTTTGTTTTTTGTGTAAAATTCACTATAATAGTTTATTCTTACATAACTAAAAAAGTGCAATTTAGTGTAAATTGTGTGCAAAATGTATTATTATTTTTTTGAATTCTTTCTTCTAAAAGGTGGTACCAATGCCCCTATACTTCATTTCTTCTTAGAAAAAAATATTTTTATTTTGTGTTTGTAAGTAAGTATACACGCAAGTATGATACACCATGTGTGTAAATTATAGTAGAAGCAAAAATTGCACTGTATATGCTTACTTTTGGCATATTAGAAAAGTGCAATTTCAGGGCATACTTGTGTGCAAGTTATTTTTAAATTTTCTTTCTTCTTAAAGGGTTTCAGTTTCCCAAAACTTCATTAGTTTGTTTTGGTTTTGGTTTTTGTTTATATATTTTCTTTCTTCTTAAAGGGTTTTATTCTTACATATAAAACTTCATATTTTGTTTAGTTTTAGTTTTTGTATTTTGTTTTCTTAAAGGGTTTCATTCTTCATAGAAAACTTCTTTATTTTGTATTTGTTTCAGCTTTTTATTTTCTTTCTTCTTAAAGGGTTTCATTCTTCCCTAGAAAACTTTATTATTTTATTTTTGTTTTTTTATTTTCTTTCTTCTTAAAGGGTTTCAATCTTCCCTAGAAAATTTCATTATTTTGTTTTTGATTTGTATTATCTTTCTTCTTAAAGGGTTTTGTTCTTCCCTAGAAAAATTCATTATTTTGTGTTCATTTTAATTTTAATTTTATTTCATTTTCTTTCTTTAATGGTAATACCTTTATTTTTGCATATTATAACAAAGCGCAATTTCTGTGTAAATTGCGTGCGAGTTTTGCCATTACCTGGTTTTTATTGCCTTTCTTCTTAAAGGGTACTGTCAATGTTCAGTTTTTTTTTATATTCTTTCTTCTTCAAGGGTAATACACGGGCCAGGGAGTCCACCGGCACAGGAGCATGCAGGGCTTGGGATTCAGGAAACAGGCCAATCATTGGAGAAACCAAAACGGTGCATTCTACTCCTCCTTGCCATTCGACTGAAACAAGTTTGGGACAGTCGACTAACCCAAAAAGAAAAGTCATCAACTGACCTGTAGCCGCTCCCGAAAATCATACATGGACGGTCTTGTGTTCTTTCCATCCAGAGAAAGTACATACATGGAGGCGGAGTGGATCTCGGCCCTTGCCGGTGGGTGGGCTCCGTTTTTAGATATTTTTTCGAGTTTTGTTAGGGTTTGTGTCCTACTCAGGAAAGTGAGACGGCGGCGACTCCCTGAAGATGGAATAAAGGTCTCCCCGCCTAGCCCCCGTTCCGGTGATGCGTCTAGCATCGTCGGTGGGCGTGTGGAGGTATGTCTCCGGCGGATCTGTCTTTGGTGGATTTGTTCGGATCTGTTCGTCGTTCGTCTATGTTCCTGTGTCTTCATGTCGGATCCTTCTGATCTACACTCTTCATCGGCGATGGTTGTTGTTCTGGTGTGCTGGTTCTATGGGGCCTTAGCAGGACGACTTCTCGACTGTCTACTACAACAAGGTTTGCCCGGCTCCGGCGAGGGAGGGGCGATGACAGCGGCGCGCGTTTGGCTTGCTTCAGTGCTTGTATTCGTCGCTAGGTGGTTTACGGATCTGAATGTAATTTTTATTATTTCTAGTGTTCGTTGAACTGTCATGATTGAAGATGAATAGATTGAAAGTTTTCTCGGAAAAAAAAAGTGCATACGTGGTGACCAACGGCTGGCTAGCTGTTGCTTTTCCTTGTGTTTCCCTGCTGACGATGATGCCTTTCTTTCTTTCTTCCTGTGGTCACGATGACTCTAATCAAAAGGAAAAGGAAAGGAGCCCACGATCTGGGACTCGGATCCGATCCCGCCCCATCCTTTTCAGCAGCAAGCAAAGCCACAGACATACAGAATCGCTATGGCACCGAAAAATCCCCATAATAAATAAATAAAAAGAAGAAGAAGAAATGTTTTCTCGCCACACCCCACACGCGCGCATGCAGCCGACCCCGGCGCCGAAAACCACCACTCCGTCAATCCACGCCTTTCTTTTCTCTACAACACCGCACTCCGGTGCCCGGTGGTGCGCGGGCGGCATGTCGCCCGCCCGCCCAGCTCACTGCTGCTGCCTTGCCTCTTCGATCTACGCTACGTGGACTATAACAGAGGGGGTGGCGAGCACGAACTCCTCGTCCACCATTGGCTAGCTAGCTCTCGAGTCCTGTCGAGACACGCACGCACGCAACGTTCTCCTCTCCGACCCAGTCATCTTACTACTGTCTATGCATGGCTTACTCTGCAGCCTCCTTTGCTTTGTCCCTCCTGCTCGTTGCCGCCGCTCTGCGTTGCTGCCACGGGCAAGGCGGCGACGTGGCGGCGATCTACAGCCTGGGCGACTCCATCACGGACACGGGGAACCTGGTCAAGGAAGCGCCGCCCGGCGCCTTCGAGACCATCAAGCACCTCCCCTACGGCGTCACCTTCGGCCGCCCCACCGGCCGATGCTCCGACGGACTCCTCATGATCGACTTCCTCGGTACGTGCAGTTATACAACTAGTACAATGTTTCTCAAGCTCCGAGCTACGTGCTCTGGTTCAGAGTGAACAGGAGTGGCGCTGCACGTAGTAAACGTACGTGACACTCACTCAGTGTTCTGTTCTCACGTGCAAATGCAGCTCAGGACATGGGCCTCCCGTTCCTCAACCCTTACCTGGCCAAGAACAGGAGCTTCGACCACGGGGTCAACTTCGCTGTCGCCGGAGCGACCGCCATGGACCCCGCCGACCAGTTCAACCGGACCTTCGCCATGCCTTTCTCGGCCAACTCCCTCAAGCTGCAGCTCCGGTGGTTCAAGGACTTCATAAAGTCCACCTTCAACACCAGCGAAGGCAATTTAAAAGATTTCTTAACTCTTACTACTGTCTCTCAGTGCACACTCTGTTTTCAACAGTCAGGCATACTAATTCTCTATGAAAAAATTCTGTGTGCAGAAATTCGCAAAAGACTTCAATCATCTTTGGTTTTGGTCGGGGAGATCGGGGGAAACGACTACAACTTCGCCTTCTTCGCAAACAAGTCTGTCGGTGAGGTGGAAAAAATGATCCCAGATGTGGTTCAGACCATCATCGACGCCACCAAGGTACCAACAGAACATCTTCTATTACAGGTACATCCAATGGATTAACCTCTCTGACGAGTTGCCTCTATCATCACAGGAAGTGCTGGACATGGGCGCGAGCAGAGTCATCGTCCCGGGCAACTTCCCCATCGGCTGCCTCCCGAGCTACCTCACCGCGATGGAATCACCGGAGCCGTCGGCCTACGACTCCATGGGGTGCCTGAACGACCTCAACCTCCTCGCCGCCAAGCACAACACGCAGCTCCGGCGAGCCGTAGCCGGTCTCCGGGCGTCGTACCCCGACGCGGCCATCGCCTACGCCGACTACTTCAACTCCTTCCTCAGCCTCCTCAAGGGCGCCCCGGCGCTCGGTACGCGACATCAAGAGCATCACAGTTGAACCGGCACACAATGGCTACGGGTTTAATCCGTTATTGCCTTCCTCAGGTTTCGACGAGGATAGCACGCACAAGGCGTGCTGTGGCGCCGGCGGCAAGTACAACTACGACGAGAGGCGGGCGTGCGGCGTGGAGGGGGCGGCGGTATGTGCGGACCCGTCGGCGTACGTGAGCTGGGACGGCATCCACATGACGCAGGCGGCGTACAAGGCCATGTCCAGGCTCATCTACCACGGCCGGTATCTGCAGCCGCAGATACTCAACTTCCCGGAGAACAATGGACAGACATGATAGACTGTTTGATTCTCCCCTAGACGATGGAAGCCTCGCCGCCGCACTTTGAGCCTTCAATGAGTAATTCCACGAAGACTGCTATATACTACCTCTGTAAAGAAATATATAAGACCGTTTAATAATAAATGGTCTTATATTTCTTTACAAAGAGAATAGGTCAACGAGTATGTGCTATGCACAATGTATCCAGATTAAAGTACGAGCTGAAGTAAAGGTAAAGATGCAGTTTTAGCATGCTGAGCAGGGCACACAGTTACATTACTTACATCTCTCACTACATCGGGTGTCTGTCTCTTCGCCCAGAGCCAAACCACGGGCACTCGGCAAACGTCCATACGCTGAGAGCTACATTCGGCAACCATGGGTTCACGGCAACTAGCTAATGTTGCCGACAAAGAATCACGGCGAACAGACTATGCTCGGCAAACAGCACAGACGCCGAAAGCACCACACGGCAAAGAGTAGCCACGCGGCATGCCCGTTCGCAACAGACGGCTCCGTCAGTTTCTGTTATCTATACAGAGAGCCATGATGTACTGCTCGGTAAAAACCTGTCACAGAAACATTCTGACCTGACATGTGAACCCACTGGACCAGTTATCAGTGAAACATTCAAATTATTTGCTAAACTTTCAAAAAGATTAATATGACGCGCTTTCTTTACCGAGAGCTGTCACGTACCGCTCAGCATACCACCGTTGACTGAAACCTTTCAACCTGACCTGTGGGCCCTGGTGTCCCACATGTCAGTGGTACTTTTACCGAGTGTCGTCGCCCTCGGAAAAGAATGCCACTACTGGAGTGCCATTCTTTTCCGAGAGGGTCCTTCGGAAAAGAATGTCACTACAGTAGTTAAAGTGCTCAGGCGACCCCTTTTTTGAGAGGCACGCTCGTGAAAGTGACTGTTTTCGAGTGTTGTTCTCGGAATTATGTCCCATTGCTTCTATTGTGAAGTTGTTTCTTATCTAATCCCTGCAACTGAAAACAACTAGATACGTTTTCTATCTATATCTTCAGTGCAGAAAATGTTATCATATCAAATGAATGTGGGAGCTCCTAGCTCCCTAGAAATTCCTCGAGCACATCACACACATAGGCATAATTCAAACTAGTTCACATAAGTATAACTCAAACTAGTTCACATAGGCCAATGTTTCATACAAGTTCATAGAGCAAAAAAATTGCTCGAGCACATCACACACAAGTTCACGTATTCATACACAGGGTTAATTCATGGAAGTTCACATATTGCAAAAGACATGCACATCACACAAAAGTTCACATCTTCATTCACCACCTTGAGGAGGAGGAGGGGCATCATTTCCATAGGGTTAAGCTTTTGGATGGCATATTTCTAATCTTTCTAATCTTCAAGCGCATTTTCTCCATCTTGATCTTGTGATCATCGACGACATCGGCAACATGCAACTCCAATTCCATCTTCTCCTCCCCTCAATTCTTTTCAATTTTTCTTTCAAATACTCGTTTTCTCTTTCAACTAAATTTAACCTCTCGACAATAGGGTCGGTTGGAATTTCCGGTTCACATACCTCCTAGATAAAAATATCTATGTCAACTTGATGGGCATAATTTGTCATACACCGAAATGCAACAAATAGTTATAAAAGAGAATATACCACATCCGAATCATAACCCGACGAGGGCCGACGGGGACGGATATCAAAACCATGGACTATGTATAACAAACAACGTACGGGTAAGATAATTATACAGTAACTATATATCCAAATCACACAAACATGATTTTTTTATATAAAAAAGATAAGAACAAGAGGCTCACCACAAGTGGTGCCAGCGACGGGACGGTGCGGGCGACGACGTGTGGTTAGGACGGAGACGGGAGGCACTAAGTAACCCACACCACATTGCAAACTAAGTTATTTTGACCTCAAATTGCATATAAAACAATACTACCACATATAATTCCTCCCAAATAAAACACACAAATCACTATACTTATAGAGCATTGCAAGAGCTAATCTACAATGAGAGATGAAAGACAAAGTTGCTAACCTTTGTGATCACTTGGATGGATGGGGTGCTTTCAAATCTTCACAAATTTTGGCAAAAATGGAGTGTGAGCTCAAGAGGAAGAGGAAGAAAACAGGGAGAGAGGAAAGGGGAAGAACAGAGCGCTCGGGCTCGACGAAGGGGTTTATATAGGATGAACCTTTAGTACCGGTTGGTTATACGAACCGGGACTAAGGTGCATCTCTAGTCCCGGTTCGTATAACCAACCGGTACTAAAGGTGCTGGTGGGCCCCAGCCTGACACAAGCCTGCCACCACGTCTTTAGTACCGGTTCGTGGCATGAACCGGTACTAAAGGTTCGCCACGAACCGGTACTAATGATCGCCGCCCGCCTAGCCATTGGAACCGGCACTAATGAGCACATTAGTGCCGGTTCAGTTACAAACCGGGACTAATGTGCTTCACATTAGGCCCTTTTTCTACTAGTGACGCCACTGAGCCGCACGTGTGCTTAATGCGGAGGTGCCGTCCATTCGGTACTTCATCGGGTTGGGTCGTGATTGGATCGTGAAGAGTACGACTACATCAACCGTGTTATATATGCTTCCGCTTTCAGTCTACAACGGTATGTAGACACACTCCCCTCTCGTTGCTATGCATCTCCTAGATTAGACCTTGGGTGTTCGTAGGATTTTTTTTTATTTTCATGCTTCGTTCCCCATCAAACCTAACCACTCTGAAGCAACACATGGTATGTGGAATATGGTGTTAACTTTTTTGCACGGTGCATCTTCATTCATTAAGCTTGATGGTTACTTTTGCAAGAGGCGGAGCCTTGCCGCCCGGTCCACATCCTAGATGCCTGGAAAGAAGGTCACAAGGGGAAGGATGGCGTCGAGTTCTGCAGCGAGTCGGCGGAGGAGAGGCATGGGACCTTCTGAGAGGACTTCTAGGAGGTGCACAGGCAGGACGCAGAACCTACGTCCCAGCCACTTGATCCTGAGCTACTCCCCATTGCTGGCGACGGGAAGAGCCATGGCCGCCACCTCCTTTGCAACGGGGCGATCGCCACCTCCTCGCACCGCCAGCTCCATGAGATACGCGCGTCGAGCACAAGCTCAACTCCGTCCATATGGAGTCGCCCGACCGCCGCGTCGCATGAGATCACGCGTCTCAAGGTTAGCACCATAACCATTCATTTTATGTCGATGCCTCGAAATAGCACCCTTGCAACCTATATGAGCCTAATGCCATATTACAGGCTTTATTGGACAAGCGGGATGCTGAAGAGGAGCAACGGCGGCAGGCTGAGGCAGAGAGAAGAGAGAAGGAACGAGCAGAAACGAATGAAAGGTTCAAACTACTTGAGCTAAAACTAGAGGTAGAACATTCTCTCAATTTGGCCACATTCATTATATAGCGATGAACAATGCTCACATGACTCTACTCTTATAGGCCCTTATGCAATCTCAAGGCGGTGGAAATGATGTCCCTCCTCCTCCAAATCGCATTGTCTGCCTGCAGACAAATAACGAATCACGGCGAACAGACTATGCTCGCACAGCAGTCAGACTGCCGGAAAGCAAACCACACGGCTTCACAAAGTATGCCACGCGCATGCCCTTCGCAACAGACCGGCTCCGCAGTTTCATTTCTGTTATCTTAGACAGAAGTCCATGATATACTGCTGCTGGCTCTCTATCCTAAACCTGTCACAGAAACATTCTGACCTGACATGTTAACCCACTGGACCATTTTATCAGTGAACCTCAAATTATTTTGCTAAACTTTCACAAAGATAGATAAGCTGCTTGACGAGTCTGGTACGGGAGACTCGTCCACGTGAGCCAGTACCACCGGGTTGACTGAAACCTTTCAAACCTTGCCTGTGGGCTCCTGGTGTCCCACATGTCAGTGTAGCTTTTACCGACGTTGTCTCGCCCTCGGAAAAATTGCCACTACTACTGGAGTTGCCCATTCTTTTCCGAGGGTGTTCCGTCGAAAGAATGTCCACTATCAGTAGTTAAATGTGCTCAGCGCATCCCTTTTTTTTTGAGAGCACATGCTCGTGAAAGTGTATGCTGTTTTTTCGAGGTGTTGTTCTCTTTGAAGTGATGTCCCTATTGCTTCTATTTGAAGTGTTTGTTATCTATATCTCAATCCCTGCAACTGAAAACAAACTAGATACGTTTTCTTCATCTATATCTTCAGTGCCAGAAAAGGTTATCATTAATAAATGTAATGGGGAGCCGTCCACGCCCTAGACTTCCTCCGAGCACTATCACCACCACATAGGCATACACTTCAACTAGTTTACACATAAGTTATACACGCAAATACTATTCCACATAGCCAATGTTTTTCATACAAGTTCAATAGAGCTAGAAAATAATGCCGTATCACAGCACACACACCGTCACGTTTCATACAAGGGTAATTCATGGAAGTTCACATACTTGCAACGACATGCACATGCACACACAAAGTTCACATCTTCATTCACCGACCTTGGAGGAGGAGGAGGGGCATCATTTCCATATGGTTAAGCT
>CM022303.1:571417083-571599102 GCA_011799875.1 Thinopyrum elongatum
GCGTACATACCCTCAGCCGCGAGGGTGAACTACTCCCTCCTCATCATGGAGACCGCCGGGATGATGAAGATGGCCACCGGTGATGGTTTCCCCCTCCGACAGGGTGCCGGAACGGGCTCCCGATTGGTTTTTCGTGGCTACAGAGGCTTGCGGCGGCGGAACTCCCGATCTAGCTTTATTTCTGGAGTTTTCTCTATTTATAGGAGTTTTTGGCGTCGGGGACAAGTCAAGGGGGGTCCACGAGGCGACGGCAAGGCAGGGGGCGCGCCCTAGGGGGGGCACCCTCCACCCTTGTGGTTGCCTCGGGACTCCTCTCTGGTATCTTTTCGCTCCAGTATTTTTTATATTTTCCAAAAATATTCTCCGTAAATTTTCAGCTCATTCCGAGAACTTTTATTTCTGCACAAAAAAAATGACACCACGGTAGTTCTGCTGAAAACAGCGTCAGTCCGGGTTAGTTCTAATAAAATCATACCAAAACCATATAAAATTGTTGTAAACATGGCATGAATACTTTATAAATTATAGATACGTTGGAGACATATCAGCATCCCCAAGCTTAATTCCTGCTCGTCCTCGAGTAGGTAAATGATAAAAGAAATAATTTATGAAGTGTGAATGCTAGCAAGTGCACAAGTTTGATCAATAATAATTTCAACCACTTTTTCTAGCATCATTATATATCATAACAGTAGCTCATATCATAAAACTTCTCATGATCAAGTAGCAAGCTATTCACATGTTAAAGCATAGACCATAAACTTTCTTGAAAACTAACAAACTATGTTCTCAGTCATCAAACAATTGCAATTCATCTTATTTTCAGGAAGGGTCTATGTAAGAGCTTTGATTTAGCAAATTCCACATACTCAACTATCATATAGTCTTCCATAATTGCTACCACTCAAAGCATATATTTAAAACAAATAGGATCCATCGAACACAGAGAAAGATAGGGGATTAGTGTTTCGCCTCCCAACTTATTTATCATATAGATAATTGTCAACAATAATAATTCATGATCAAATATATTTGAATGGCCATATATGCTTCGATCTTTCCCCACCACATGGTACTTGCCAACTAGAGAATAATTGAGGTTGAAATGAGAAGGAATACTATTGACTCTTGCATAAAAGTAAAAGATAGGCCCTTCGCAGAGGGAAGCAGAGGTTGTCATGCGCTTTTTATTTTTGGATGTGCAAACCCTTAATGCAAAGAAATGTCACGTTGTATTGCCCTTTGTGATAGCAACCTTTATTATGCAGTCCATCGCTTTTATTTCTTTACCATCACAAGTTCGTACAACGCTTATTTTCCCTTACAATAAAAGATCATACATATTTAGGAGCAATTTTTATTGCTTTTTGCACCGATGACAACTTACTTGAAGGATCTTATTCAATCCATAGGTAGATATGGTGGACACTCATGGCAGGAAACTGGGTTTACGGATTTTGGATGCACAAGCAGTATTCCCGCTTAGTACATAAATTTTGGCTAGCAAAAGATTCTAAAAAAAACAAGTACCACATATTGGAGGATCCATAACAATATAACTTCTATACAAATATACCCAAGCATAACTCATTACGTTGTCTTCCTTGTCCAACTTCAACTAATTTGCTCAAGTTTGAAAATAATTAATGGGGCTCACAATCATAAAAGATGTCCAAGATAGTATATTTATATGTGAAATCTCTCTTCCTTCAATATTCTTTCATGATGTTCAAGTGACAATACTATGTTTGCTAACTTTCAATAAATTTACCACCTCACTTCTTATATGTGAAGTCATTACTCCCCATGGGATAAGCATATGAAACATATATAATTTCATATTTATGTTATTCAATTCATTCAACCATTTACTCATAGGATATAAGTGAAGCACACGAGTAAATGACAAACTACTTCAAAAAGATATAAGTGAAGATCAATGAGTAGTCAAATAATTAAGTAGCTATGTGAAGACTCTCTCTCAAAAATAATAATTTAGATCTTAAGTATTTTATTCAAACAGCAAGCAAAATAAAAATAAAACGACATTGCAAGGATAGCACATATCATGTGAAGAAGCAAAAACTTAGGCTCAACCAAAACTGACCGATAGTTGTTGAAGAAGAAAGGTGGGGTGCCAACCGGGGCATCCCCAACCTTAGATGCTTGAGACTTCTTGAAATATTAACTAGGGATGCCTTGGGCATCCCCAAGCTTGAGCTTTTGTGTCTCCTTAGTCCATTTTATATCATGGTTTCCCTAAATCTTAAAAACCTCATCCACACAAAACTCAACAAGAACTCGTGAGAAAAGTTAGTATAAATCAAATGTAAAACCTTATCATTCTCTACTGTAGCAAATCACTAAAATTATTATTTAGCATTGCATACTAAATGCCTCTGCATATTTAATACTCCTATCCTCAAATAGAATCATTAAACAAGTAAACATATGCAAACAATGCAAACATAACAGCAATCTGTCTAAACAGGACAGTCTGTAAAGAGTGCAATTGTACTCATACTTCCCTAACTCCAAAAATTCTTAAAAATTACGACACTGTATAAAATTTGTTGTATCTTATTGTGAAAAACTTTTAATATTTTACCACGTCCTGAATTTCCATAAGAATTCAGACAACGATAGAAAACTTTCTGTTTTCAAAACAGCAACATATAGACTTGCAAAATAAGCATGGTAAAGGCTAAACTTGACATTTTTATTGAAATAAAAGATGAAAAACATTAATATAAATAAAAGAAATCAAATACTAATAAAATAAAATGACGCTCCAAGCAAAACTCATATCATGTGACGAATAAAAATATAGCTCCAAGTAAGGTTACCGATAATGTTGGAGACGAAAGAGGGGATGCCTTCCGGGGCATCCCCAAGCTTAGTTTCTTGGATCTTCCTTGAATATTACCTTGGAGTGCCTTGGGAATCCCCAAGATTAGTGTCTTGCCACTCCTTGTTCTCCTCATATCGATATCTCACCCAAAACTTGAAAACTTCAATCACACAAAACTTAACGGAACTTCGTGAGATGGGTTAGTTTGATAAAACAAATCATTCACTTTGGTACTGTCAAGACAAGATTCAAAGTTTTTATCACATGATACCTACTGTAACTTATCATATCTACAATTTATATTGAGCAATATAAGCCATAGAAAGTAGAAAACAAGCAAACTATGCATCAAAAACAGAATCTGTCAAAAACAGAACAGTCTGTAAAGATCTGAATTAAGCTCATAATTATATTACTCCAATAATTCTGAAAAATTAGGACAACGTATATAATTTGTATACCAATCAACTGTAAAAAATTCATAATATTTCCACCTTCCAGTGAAAGATAGGAATTTCTGTACTGGACGCAAAAGTTTCTGTTTTTGCACAGAATCAAATCAACTATCAACCACACTATCCCAAAGGCTTTACTTGGCACTTTATTGAAACAAAATCTATAAAACATGATTACGAAAGTAGCTTAATCATGTGAACACACAAAAATAGTAGGGATAAATATTGGGTTGTCTCCCAACAAGCACTTTTCTTTAATGCCTTTTTAGCTAGGCGTGATGATTTCAATGATGCTCGCATAAAAGATAAGAATTGAAACATAATGGGAGTATCATGAAGCATATGACTAGCACATTTAAGTCTAACCCACTTCCTATGCATAGGGATTTTGTGAGCAAACAAATTATGGGAACATGAATCAACTAGCATAGGAAGACAAAACAAGCACAACTTCAAGATTTTCAACACATAGAGAGGAAACTTGATATTACTGCAATATGTAGAAGCATATGTTCTTCTCTCATAATAATTTTCAGTAGCATCATGAATTAATTCAACAATATAACCATCACATAAAGCATTATTTTCATGATCCACAAGCATAGAAAATTTACTACTCTCCACATAAGCAAAATTCTTCTCATTCGGAATAGTGGGAGCAAACTCTACAAAATAACTATCATGTGAGGCATAATCCAATTGAAAATTAAAATCATGATGACAAGTTTCATGGTTATCATTATTCTTTATAGCATACATGTCATCATAATAATCATCATAGATAGCAACTTTGTTCTCATAATCAATTGGAACCTCTTCCAAAATAGTGGATTCATCACTAAATAAAGTCATGACCTCTCCAAATCCACTCTTATCAATATTGTGAAAAGATTCAACACCCTCCAAAATAGTGAGATCATTATTACCTAGAGTTGACACTCTTCCAAACCCACTTTCATCAATATAATCATCATAAATAGGAGGTATGCTATCATCATAATAAATATTCTCATAAAAACTTGGGGGACTAAAAATATCATCTTCATCAAACATAGCATCCCCAAGCTTATGGCTTTCCATATCATTAGCATCATGGATATTCAAAGAGTTCATACTAACAACATTGCAATCATGCTCATCATTCAAAGATTTTATGCCAAACATTTTATTGCATTCTTCTTCTAACACTTTGGCACAATTTTCCGATCCATCATTTTCAAGAAAGACATTATAAAGATGAATAATATGTGGCAATCTCAATTCCATTTTTTTGTAGTTTTCTTTTATAGACTAAACTAGTGATAAAACAAGAAACTAAAAGATTCAATTGCAATATCTAAAGATATACCTTCAAGCACTCACCTCCCCGGCAACGGCGCCAGAAAAGAGCTTGATGTCTACTACGCAACCTTCTTCTTGTAGACTCGTGTTGGGCCTCCAAGCGCAGAGCTTTGTAGGACAGTAGCAAATTTCTCTCAAGTGGATGACCTAAGGTTTATCAATCCGTGGGAGACGTAGGATGAAGATGATCTCTCTCAAACAACCCTGCAACCAAATAACAAAGAGTCTCTTGTGTCCCCAACACACCCAATACAATGATAAATTGTATAGGTGCACTAGTTCGGCGAAGAGATGGTGATACAAGTGTAATATGGTTAGTAGATATAGGTTTTTGTAATCTGATAATATAAAAACAGCAAGATAACTAGTAATAAAAGTGAGAAAAAACGGTATTGCAATGCTTGAAAACAAGGCCTAGGGTTCATACTTTCACTAGTGCAAGTTCTCTCAACAATGATAACATAATTAGATCATATGGCAATCCCTCAACGTGCAACAAAGAATCACCCCAAAGTTTCTATCGGAGAATGTAGGACGAAAACGTGCATCAACCCCTATGCATAGATTACCCCAATGTCACCTCGGGAATCCGCAAGTTGAGTGCCAAAACATACATCAAGTGAATCAATAGAACATCCCATTGCCACCACAGATATCCCATCGCAAGACATACATCAAGTGTTCTCAATTCCAATACTCAATCCAACATAACGGAACCTCAAAGAGCAAGACTCAATTCATCACAACAAGAGATAGAGAGGGAAGAAACACCATATGATCCAACTATAATAACAAAGCTCGCGGTACATCAAGATCGTGCCAAATCAAGAACACGAGAGAGAGAGAGATCAAACACATAGCTACTGGTACATACCCTCAGCCCCAAGGGTGAACTACTCCCTCCTCGTCATGGAGACCGCCGGGAAGATGAAGATGGCAATCGGTGATGGTTTCCCCCTCTGGCAGGGTGCCGGAACGGGCTCCCGATTGGTTTTTCGTGGCTACAGAGGCTTGCAGCGGCGGAACTCCCGATCTAGGTTTATTTCTGGAGTTTTCTCTATTTATAGGAGGTTTTGGCGTCGGGGACAAGTCAAGGGGGTCCACGAGGCGGCGGCAAGGGCGCGCCCTCCACCCTTGTAGTTGCCTCGGGACTCCTCTCTGGTATCTTTTCGCTCCAGTATTTTTTATATTTTTCAAAAATATTCTCCGTAAATTTTCAGCTCATTCCGAGAACTTTTATTTCTACACAAAAAAAATGACACCATTGTAGTTCTGCTAAAAACAGCGTCAGTACGGGTTAGTTCTAATAAAATCATACCAAAACCATATAAAATTATTGTAAACATGGCATGAATACTTCATAAATTATAGATACGTTGGAGATGTATCAAGCAGTAAGAGACAGAGGACCGCAAAGTCCTTTGGTGATGATTTGATTGTGTACCTCGTGGATGACACACCCAGGACTATTTCAGAAGCCTATGCATCTTCTGATGCTGACTACTAGAAGGAAGCTGTCCGCAGCGAGATGGATTCCATCTTAGCTAACGGAACCTGGGAAATTACTGATCGTCCTTATGGGTGCAAACCTGTAGGATGTAAGTGGGTGTTCAAGAAAAAGCTTAGACCTGATGGTACGATTGAAAAGTACAAAGCACGGCTTGTGGCCAAGGGTTACACCCAGAAAGAAGGTGAAGACTACTTTGATACTTACTCACCCGTGGCTAGACTGACCACTATTCGGGTGCTACTATCACTGGCTGCCTCACACGGTCTTCTCGTTCATCAAATGGGCGTTAAGACGGCTTTCCTCAATGGAGAGTTGAAGGAGGAAATTTACATGGATCAGCCAGATGGTTTTGTAGTACCTGGTCAGGAAGGAAAGGCGTGCAAGTTATTAAAGTCTTTGTATGGCCTTAAACAAGCTCCTAAGGAGTGGCATGAGAAGTTCGAAAGAACATTAACTGTTGCAGGCTTTGTAGTAAACGATGGTGACAAGTGTGTGTACTATCGCCCTGGTGGGGGCGAAGGAGTTATTCTTGTGCTGTATGTCGATGAAATACTGATCTTTGGACCAACTTGATCTAATCAAGGAGGTTAAGGATTTCTTATCTCGTTGTTTTGAGATGAAGGATCTAGGAGTAGCTGATGTTATCTTAAACATCAAGCTGTTGAGAGATGAGAATGGTGGGATTACATGTTTCAGTCTCAATATGTGGAAAAGATATGAGTCGTTTTGGTATAGCGATGCACGCCTTCTCCAACTCCATATGATGCTAGTGTGTTGCTTCGAAAGAATCGACGGATTGCTAGAGATCAACTGAGGTATTCTCAGATTATTGGCTCGCTTGTGTATTTGGCGAGTGCCACAAGGCCTGACATCTCTTTTGCTGTGAGCAAGCTGAGTCGGTTTGTATCAAAACCGGGAGATGATCATTGGCATGTGCTTGAGAGAGTTTTGCGCTACTTGAAATGCACTGCGAGCTATGGGATTCACTACACCGAGTATCCAAGGGTACTGGAGGGTTATAGTGACTCAAACTGGATATCTGATGCTGATGAGATTAAGGCCACAAGTGGTTATGTTTTTACACTTGGTGGTGGCGCTGTTTCCTGGAAGTCTTGCAATCAGACCATCTTAACGAGGTCAACTATGGAAGCAGAACTCACAGCATTAGACACTGCCACTGTTGAAGCAGAGTGGCTTCGTGAGCTCTTGATGGACTTACCTATGGTTGAAAAACCCATACCCCCTATCATGATGAACTGTGATAATCAAATTGTGATCGTCAAGATAAACAGTTCTAAGGATAATATGAAGTCCTCAAGGCATGTGAAGAGGATATTAAAATCTGTCAGAAAACTGAGGAACTCCGGAGTTATTACGTTGGATTATATCCAAACGTCGAAAAACTTGGCAGATCCCTTCACAAAGGGTTTATCACGTAATGTGCTAGATAATGCATCGATGGAGATGGGTTTGAGACCCACCGCATGAGGTGTCCATAGTGGTAACCCACTCATGTGATCGGAGATCCCGTGAAGTAGAAGTGGGAGACAAGCTGTTGGTCAGCTGAGAGGAGAGTATCCCTATTTTAATTATCCCACTCCGTGAAGATGCAATACTCTCCTGATCTGCATGGCAGGTTGATAGTTATCTTAATGTGTTCCAAGTAGCTTATTTGAGTAAGCAGAGATGTTGTCATGCAGAGCATCTCCTGAGGGACACACCTATATGAATTTGACTGTTAACGTTCAGTCTGTGAGAATTGGGTGTTCTCTAATAAATTCATGAAAGGCCCTGGAGTATGACGTATACGCTCCACCCGCGGGGAAGCCTTGTGGCAGCCCAGTATCGGTCAAGAATTTGTGTGAAACTAGTTTCGCAGAAAACTTGTAGTTCAAGGCATAGTCCACTATTCAAATTGTGATCTAATCTAGCATAAACCTCTAAGTGGAAGTTCAACTTTACAGTCTCCACTGAGCACCGGTATATAAACAATGATTTGAAACTAAATGATGAGATGGGCCAATGAGACTTTGTGGGGGGTTGTTGGAATTTGCTAGTGGGCCTTTGGCCCAAAGCCCAACTAAAATTCTGAAATTCTCTTGGCCCATTCATGCACACATGTGAGTGGTATGAGTGGGACTAAAGTTTAGTCCCACCTCAGAAGTTGAGAGAGACTTGCACCTCTTTATAAGGTGAGTTCTTCTACCACTTGTATGAGGATGAGAAGAGGAGACCTACACGCGCGCTCCTCCTCCTCGCTCGCCTCGCCACGCCACGCCACGCCACGCCACGCCATGCCTCGTCACGACGCGCCGTGGGTTGCGGGAATGAGCTGAGCCGAGGACAGAGCTATGCACGTTGTCTATATTTTTGCTGCTCGGAAAAAATTAATAAGTCATTAATTAATAATTAATGGACACATTAATTACTCAGCCGTTTCCGATTCTTTTGGATCGTGGGGCTGTTACTTGGACGTGGGGTTTTCTCCACGACCTAACCGGCCCGCATTATATAGTCAGGCAGACGTCTACCCTAGCCACCGCCACATCGTATGGTTTCGCATCACCGTTCCAGATCATTGCGCCGCCACGCAAGTCTTCTCCATCCCTCCTTTCGGCGTGCACCGCGAGAAGGGACAGCAGGCCTCTGGAACCCCGCCTCTCGTGATCCTGTACAGAAGAGGGGCGATCAGGTTTTTGGGGAGCGCACCCGCGCGACTGCTGGCAGCGACGACTTCGCCAACGACGACTTCTTCCCCGACCTCGGCAACCTCTTCCTCAACGACATGGGCGACAACATCAACGCCGGCGGTCATGCTCCCGCTGCACCGTATGTGATCTTGTCCTCCTTGTTCGAGATCGTGGTAGAATTCTTAGTTCTAGTCTGTGCCCTAGATATGATCTGTTCATCTACTATGCTAGTCCGCATGATTAGTTTAATCTCTGTTTTTGTCGTCATGATTTATTTATTTTTTATTCGGATTAAATCTCGTAGTAATTTGCTCATATATTCAACAGAAAGTTTTTTAAGGTAGTTTACGGAAACATTTTGTAAAGTTATGTAGTTGTATCATTATTGATGGCCGCCGCCCAAATTCTACGGTGCCCATAATAGCAAATAGTGTATACCGTGCATGCATGGTGCACACCAGCAAAACATGCATGGACGATTTCGTTATTTTATCATGGCATCTATAGTCGGGCGTCCCAAATCCTCGTCGAACGTCCAGGCGGAAGCCTGGTCACTAATCGGTCATGAAAATACGACCCAGACAGGCTCTTTAAATGGGCCTCAAATGCCTGGGCTGATCGGCACCCTTCATATCCAGCCCTAATATGAGGGAGCTTGGACATGTCCGCCACATCGGATTGACGATGGGGTCCCACACGTAAACGGAGCGGTCCGACGGACGTCTCCTCTGCTGGGGGTGTGAACGCCGCATGGCCCTGCTCCGGCTCGCCGCCCGAGGCCAAATCCAGCTATTTAAGCCGGTCGGCGTCCCGCAACCCTAGCCACATCCACCTCCTACCTTTCTGCGCCGCCAGTCCGAACCCATCCATCACCTCTCTCCCGCTCCACCTCTCTTCCCACGCCATCCGGCATCGCCATGGTTCGGCAAAAGAAGACCACCTATGCTATGTTCACGCCGGAGCACCAGTTCCAGACTGAGCAGGAGAACCGGGCGAGTCGCACCGCATGCATCGCGGCCGGCTTGCCTCCAAACTCGCCGGAGCAGGAGGAGGAAGAAGAGCAACAGCCGGCTTCGATGAAGGTGGCGGAGTAGCCGGAGGAGGAGCGGGCACCGCCTCCGGGCTTCAACATGGAGGACGCGGAGCGCGGAGTTCACGGTCGCCCAAGCGGCCGAGATGGCGGAGCAACATGCCATCCTGGAGTCCAACCAAAATGAGGCCTATGTGGAGGCCAACCGGTGGTTCATCCGGCAGGAACGGGCGGTGACCGACGCACTCTTCGTCGAACTCGATACGGAGATGGAGGCGAAGGCCGACGCGGAGCAGCCGGAGAAGCGGCAGGAGCCGGAGCTGCGGCTGCTGCCCATGTACCCGGAGCCGGCATGGAGATAGTGGACATCTCTAACGAGGATTAGGGTAGTATAGGTTATTAGATCTATGCAGTACGTGGGTTTTATTGTTCGCATATTTTTGTATGGATTTAAGGTTTCTGGTAAAAGGTATCCTATTTGCTGGTCGCGGTTGTAGATTTTCTCAGGGGAACGTACATACGTGGTGAGCAACGGCAGGCTATCAACGCCCGCAAAAAAGGAAAAAAAAACGGCAGGCTATCTATGCTCTTTCTTCTTTTTCCTGCGGATTTCTTCCTTTCTTTCTGTGGTCAAAGATCAGGTGACCCCAGTCAAAAGCAAAGCAGAGCCGAGCCCCACGATCTGGGACCGGATCCGATCCTACGTGACATCTTTTTCAGCAGCAAAGCGACAGACATGCAGAATCGCGCGGTATGGCCCTTCAAAATCCCTAGAAAAAGAAAGAACGTTTTCCTTTAACAGTTTGTCTAATTCATATCTAAATGTTTTATAAGGATGTCACATCTAAACTCTCACAAATAACACAGCAACAAGGGAAAAAAAAGCTGAAACAAAAAAAATAGACCATAAACATAGTGGACATGAGGTTAAATGTGACATAATTATGTCATATCTAGATGTGTCATAGATAGACCCTTCCTTTAAATCGTGTCAAAGAAAAAGAGAATGTCTTCCTTTTCCTTTTTGCCACGCCCACACGCGCACGCGTGGCCACCCAGGCGACGAAAACCACCACTCCTCCGTCACAATCCACGCCTTCCTCTAGAACGCCCGCGGCCCGGCGGACGGCGGTGCGCGTGCGGCCACTGTTTGTGCCCTGCCCCCCAGTGGCGGAGCCAGCCGTTGAATGGAGCCTGGGCAAGATTAACTATGATAGCATCGGCTGCCATTTGCCCCATTAAAAATTCTTATTGACTCATATGTTAACAACGTTCTTTGAAAGAGATTTGCCAGAGGAGCCCGGGCAGCCGCCCGGGGTCGCCGGGAGGTGGCTCCGCCACTGCTGCCCCCCTTCCATCCGTGTATAAAAGGAGGCCGTAGCAAGGCAGGAACTCATCGACCATTCGCTAGCTAGCCAGCTCCGAGTCCTGTCGAGATACACACGCCCTCTCAGCATTTATACCTGTTTCTGGATGGCTTCCTCCGTGGCTTTCCTCCACCTCCTCATCGTCGCTGCTTTGCACGTGTGCTGCTGCCACGGGCAAGGCGGCGGCGGCGGCGACGACACCGTGGCGGCGATCTACAGCCTGGGCGACTCCATCACGGACACGAGGAACCTGACCGACGGCCCCGGCATGCCAAATCTCGATGCCCGAGTTTTTATAAGGGCATGTACAAAGAAAGCGTCACCTTGCTAGTGCCTCACGCTCCATCAAAGCAAAAAATGGTTCAGGCACTACCTAGCCTAGCAAATAACCCAATGCATAGCTGCCCCACTAGGCCCACACACGACATAATCAACTTCATATCTTCTCTCTCTCTCCTCACGCACTTTCCTCATCTCTTTCACTGCGCGCTCCTGCTTTGACTTATTTCTCTCTCTTACTTTTCTTCCTTTCTACTTTTGTAAGCACTTTTGGAGCGAAGAAGCTGGTTCTTCTGCAAGAGCTCGTTCGGCTCTGCAAGCACCCGTCTTTTTTCTTTTCTTCTCCACGGTGGCTGCTCCTCTGACGTGGACCTGCGGAGCAGCGGTCCACGCTGGAGCGTTGGCCATGCCCTAAGGCGCGGGGTGGATGGAACGAGTGGAGCAAGAGAAGCGACGTCACCATGGGCAGCAACCCGACCGAATCGATGGGAGAATCTCGTGCTCTCGTCACGGGGAACGATGGTTGGAGACTACGGGCTGGAGTCTGGAATCTAGTTTTGCAGAGGCAGCCGGCAGCAATCCGCAAGTGGCATGGATGCGCGCGTGCTGGCATGTGGGCGAGCGGGACGAGGTCGAGGAGGTGCGGATTGCGGCGAGCGTGGCTTGCGGTGTTGGCGGCGAGCCGGGGATGCACGGGATGGCCGGTATGATCAATTGACCTAGGATGGGTCTGGTTACCTGCATTGATTTTAGTCACTTTGCATACTTGTCCCAACTAGATCTAGTTAAGCATATGCACGCAAAAAATCAATATCTGCATGTTGATTGGTTGCCAGCATCCCCTCTAGCCTCATGTACCAAAACCAAAGGCCTGTTGTTTGGTTGCGGCCTTGTTTGATGGGAAACACAAGTCCGGTTGTTTGGTTACATCCAGGACAGTTGTGTGGTAACCTTACTCGATGTGGTGAGGTTACCAAAGACACATGAACAAGTAAGAACTAAACAAGAGCAAAAGAACAAACTTAGGCACAAACATAAGTCTTAACCACGCATCACAAGTTTTAAGCCAACATAGTAAGATATGATCCTGACAATGAGTACTAGGGGTACGAATAAGGGGGAAGAGACTAGCTACGGCGTAGGCAGTGGCGGCTCCAGGAATTTGCAACCGGGTATTCATGTATATTCATTTTGCCAAAATCATTGCTGTTTTTCGAAAATTGTCACAGTTTTGCCAAAATCAACACTGTTTTGTAAAAATCATGGGTATTCACATGAAGACCCAAGAATACCCCTAGCGCCGCCCCTGGGCGTAGGTGTAACACTCGGTGTTTAACGAGTTCACGCCCCTCACTCGATGGAGGTAAAAGCCCTACGTCTCGTGCCCTGAGGCTTGCTTTGATATGATAGATAGGATTACAAAGATTGCTCGTCCCCGGCTATGGAGAGGGGTGCGGCTTATATAGAGTGCGCTGCAGCCCCATGTCTCCCACGCCGCCAGGGCAATTAATGCCATTGAATGAGGCAGTTACTAGTGTAATGAGCCTATACTACAGAAGTTACAGGTAACGGTAGTTATAACTCTATTTAGTGGATGACTTAGGATCCCTCGACCGTTGCAGATCCCACGACGCCTTCCTGTCATGTACGTCCGAGTGGTAGTTCGTCCGCCGAGTGACGTGTGGTTGTCCGAGTGCTGTAGAGCCGTCTGAGTGATCCTCCTGATGTATCATCCGAATGCTGACACGGTCCAGAGACCTACCTATGATGGTGATGGGCCCCTTGTGGGTCCCAGATGATGGGTCCTTGACCCTACCTGTAATAGGTGACCGCATCAGGAGGGGGATGGAGTTTTTGGTGGGCCAGGGCGGTCAGAAACGGGTTTGGGATCGGTCCGGACTCCCGCAAAGCCCCCTCCCCCCAATGTTTGTCTCCGGTTTGCGGGAGAAATTACGTCCGGACTGCCCCATGGACCGATAAATGTCCGCGTTGGATGGCTTCCGCTATCCGGACAGCGTGGTCCGGACGGATGCGAGAGGTTTGAGGGTCGACATTGGAGATGCCCTTATAATGAGTGTCACATGCCATAAATGCCGAGGTTGATGAGAGAGAAATTAGAAGAATATTTTTGCCTTCTCTTTATTAAGAGATGATCTTCTAGCATTTTCATATGTTTCATCACATATTTAGTTTTAAGATAAAAAAATTAACTCATTGCATATGTATTTTCCTTTTCATCTATAAATTATGAGACATGGTTAAGAGGTTACTCATCATGGATGGAACTGTGGTGTAAAGTGTATCGGTTAGAGCATACCAGACCCCATACCCGTCCCAAATGCCCGGATGGGCTACCCGGTCAGTGCCCAGACGTTTTTTGGCCACCCAACCAGGCTCTTCATAGCTGGCCTAAATGCCCGGACTGATCGAAAATCCCCATACCCAGCCCATATATGGGGTGGATATGGGGACGCCCGGACTGACCGACAATCCCCATACCCGCCCATATATGGGGCGGATATAGGGACGCGCGGACGCATCCGTCATGTCGGACTGACTAATAGGGCCACACGGGGATACTACCAATTCGACGGGCTCCTCCTCCGCTCCACGTCGCGTGGCGCTGCTCCAGTGTGCCGCCCGAGGGAGGAGGCCAGCTATTTAAGCCAGATGGCTGCAACCAAACTCTATCTACCCCATTTTCTCTTTCTCCTCTCCACCGCCGCCACTTCCAATCCATCCTCCACTTACCATGCCGAGGCACCGGATCACCACCTATCCATGCTCACTCTGGAGCGGCGTGTGCAGCTGCTGGAGGAGATCTGGGCGAGGCGCGCTGCACGTTTCGCTGCGGGCCTTCCTACGGATTCACCGGAGCTGGAGTAGGAGGAGGAGGTGGTGGTGGAAAAAGAGGATGAGGAGGAGCAGGCAGGGGAGGCGGAGGAGGAGGAAGGGGAGCATCAGCAGGCGGAGCAGCCGCCGGAAGCAAGGCCCCAACCCATGGAGGAGAAGGCGGTGGAGCAAGAGAAGGAGATGAGGGGAGCAGCAGCGGGCGGAGCAGCCGTTGGAAGCGGAAGCCATCGCCGACGCTGCCTCCTCCAAGGACCGCCGCCCTCTCCCCCAGCCCACGTCATCGGTGGCCGCAGTCGCACTGCGCACGGCGCCGCAGGAAGCGGAGAGAATCATCTGCGAGCGTCGGGCGGCTGCCGGGAAGCCCTGCCGCGACGCCGCCCCCTTCCGCCGCCCGAAGCCCGACCCCGACGCCGGATCCGGTGACGATGACGGAGGAGGAGCCGGCCAGCCGGACATGGCCTATGGGGTCACCGCCAAGTATAGGCTAGTCTAGGGTTTTTGTTTTAAGGTTTTTAGTTCACCGGACGAAATATCATCCAGTTTTATGTAAAAATTATAACTTTACATGTACTTCGTCCGATTTATATCAATAGGTTATTGAAATGCACGTGGTTAGCGTTGGATGATGTCCTCCTGTGTCTGTGTCCACGGACTGGCCCTGTCCGCGGAGGATACGGGAGGAATTTTACGGGTCACTGTTCAAGATGCCTTTGTTCCAGGGAAATGTACATACGTGTTAAGCAACGGCTGCCTTCCCTTTCTTTTCCTGCCGATTTTTTGTTTCTGTGGTTACTAAAGAGAGTAAGAGAAAATGAAGTGAATCGTTGTATGTATTGATCGGATGCCTGGGCTTTTATATTGCCTGAACAGGCGCTTACAATGTCGGTTACAGTGATATTGCGACTGTTCTAACAGTCGTGATGTCTCTTGGGTGGACACAGCGTTTGGACAACGCCAAGCTTGTTAACTGCCTACTTAGCCTATGTCTAACGCTACATGCTAACTGCTACTAACTGCTAATTGGTCACGATGACTCTAGTCAAAAGCAGAGACGAGCCCCCTGATCTCGGACCGGATCCGACCCTACGTGACATCCTTGTCAGCAGCAAAGCGACAGACACACAGAATCGCGCGGCATGGCACTTAAAATTCCCTAGAAAAAGGAAGAATGTTTTTCCTTTGTTCTTTGCCACACCCACACGCGCACGCATGGCCGCCCCGGCGACGAAAAACACCACTCCTCCGTCAATCCACGCCTTTCTCTAGAACGCCCGGCCGGGTATAAAAGGAGGCCATAGCAAAGCACGAACTCATCGACCATTCGCCGTGAGTCCTGTCGAGATACGCACGCACGCACTCTCATCATTTACAACTGTTTTCTGCATGGCTTCCTACGCGGCTTTCTTCCTCCTCGTCGTCGCTGCTTTGCACGTGTGCTTCTGCCACGGGCAGGGCGGCGACGACGGCGCCCGTGGCGGCGATCTACAGCCTGGGCGACTCCATCACGGACACGGGGAACCTGGTGAAGGAGGCGCCGCCCGGCGCCTTCGAGACCATCAAGCACCTCCCCCACGGCGTCACCTTCGGCCGCCCCACCGGCCGATGCTCCGACGGCCTCCTCATGATCGACTTCCTCGGTACGTGCAGTTATACAACTAGTACAATGTTTCTCAAGCTCCGAGCTACGTGCTCTGGTTCAGAGTGAACAGGAATGGCACTGCACGTAGTAAACGTACGTGACACTCACTCAGTGTTCTGTTCTCACGTGCAAATGCAGCTCAGGACATGGGCCTCCCGTTCCTCAATCCTTACCTGGCCAAGAACATGAGCTTCGACCATGGGGTGAACTTCGCCGTCGCCGGAGCCACTGCCATGGACCTCGCCGACCAGTTCAACCAGACCTTCTCCATGCCATTCACCTCCAACTCCCTCAAGCTGCAGCTCCAGTGGTTCAAGGACTTCATGAAGTCCACATTCGACACTGACCAAGGCAATTCATAAATTTCCTTCCCTCTGTTACTCAATGCACACTCAATGCACACTCTGTTTTCAACAGTCGGGCATACTAATTCTCTATGTACAATCTGTGTATGCAGAAATTCGCAAGAGGCTCCAATCTTCTCTGGTTTTGGTCGGGGAGATAGGAGGAAACGACTACAACTTCGCCTTCTACGCGAACAAGTCCGTCAGTGAGGTGGAGAAAATGATCCCAGCTGTGGTTCAGACCATCATCAACGCCACCAAGGTACCTTCAAAACATCCTCTATCACATGTACATCCAACGATTAACGTCAGGAACTAACTTTGTCGAGTCGTTGCCTCTATCATCACAGGAAGTGCTTGACATGGGCGCGAGCAGAGTCATCGTCCCGGGCAACTTCCCCATCGGCTGCCTCCCGAGCTACCTCACCGCCATGGCTGCGCCGGAGCCGTCGGCATATGATTCCACAGCCTGCCTCAAAGACCTCAACCTCTTCGCCGCCAAGCACAACGCGCAGCTCCAGCGAGCCGTTGCCGGTCTCCGGGTGTCATACCCCGACGCGGCCATTGCCTACGCCGACTACTTCAACTCCTTCCTCAGCCTCCTCAAGGGTGCCCCGGCGCTCGGCTTCGACGAGAATAGCACGCACAAGGCCTGCTGCGGCGCCGGCGGCAGGTACAACTACGACTTGAGGCTGATGTGCGGCGTGGAGGGGACGGCGGTGTGCGCGGACCCGTCGGCGTACGTGAGCTGGGACGGCATCCACATGACCCAGGCGGCGTACAAGGCCATGTCCAGGCTCATCTACCATGGCCGGTACCTGCATCCTCAGATACTTAGCTTCCAGGAGAAGAATGGGCAGACATGATGAAACTGTTTGATTCTCCCTTAGACGATGGAAGCCTCACCGCAATATTTTGAGCCTTCGATGAGTTCTTCCATGGCTATGCTATATATGCACTCTGCACTATGTATCCAGATCAAACTACTCCGAGCTAAAGTAAAAGTAAAGATGCAGTTTTAGCATGTTGAGCAGGGTACACAGTTACAAACAAAGTTACATCTCTCAAGTAAATTGAGAGGGTTTTACACGTTGATTTGGTACACAGTTACAAACCTACATTTCTCTTAAGAAGTTACAAAGTTACAGCATAAGAGTGGCTTGCCCCTGGTATGTTGCCTCGGTTCATGTATCTAGATAGTACTATCACGCATTCATCTCGGCCCGAAGCCTCTCCAGTGGCCTTCAATCCTTGAGAGTATGGAGCGGCCAACACTTTACAGGAACCACCCCCCCCCCCCCCCCCCCCCCCCCAACAAATACCATGTGCCCAAGTTCAAACACTGACAATTAAACAGCCTTGATTTGATCTATGCTAAACAACTATCTACATTGAGAATACGAGTTGAGCTCAAAATTCCGGCGAACAATCTCCTGTGCAAAGTTCTTTGAAACGGGACAGCAGCAATGTTAAATCTCATGCTTCTTCCAAGCTTCCTCAAACTGCTGCCCCTTGCATCTACAAGAGTACATCTTGCTATGAGAAGACTGAATGATGAAATGCAGCAATAAGCACACAAAATTCAAGTAGGAGTTCTGGCTGGATATGTATAAGTATATATTAAAACAACAGCAATTTGCCCCTGAATCCAAGCGGCAGAAGGCAACCAGTTTCTCCTGGGACAGGAACTGACTTGGTTTGAGTGCACTCTAAAGATCAGAATACTTTACTCCCATCACCACTCCAGTAGCATAATACAAGGTTAACATTTTACCCTGGCCAGAAGTATTGTTCCATAGTCCATTGGTTGGACAGACACAGTACTAGAAGCTCCCACACCAGGTGGGGCCTGGGGAAGGATTATACGAGGCAAACCTTACCCCTGCACAGTACAATGCAGAGAGGCCAGGTTGAACCCAGGACCTCTTGGCACAAGCAACGTTATTTTAAGCGTACGCTTACATGCGCTTAAGCGGAAAAAAGAGCGAAGCGGAGCCCTTCCGCTCAGCTTTGGGCCTGAGCGAGAGGAAAAGCGCTAGGCGGCGCTCAGCCCTTGTGCCGCTCGCCGGATCTCCCTCCTCCCCTCGTCCTCACCTCGCCTCGGCTCCCCCTTGTGCCGCCCGCCGGATCTCCCTTTTCCGCTCGTTCTCACACCTCTCCTCGGCTCCCCCTTGTGCCACCCGCCAGATCTGCCCGTCCTCGGCTCACGCGAGCTCACGGAAGGAGGCAATGGTCTACGCGGCCTGGTGATGTAGAGCAGGAAGCACGGTCGCCTGCGAGCGTGAGCTTGTGTGTGTGTGTGTGTGTGTGTGGAGCGTGGTGAAGCTTTGGGTGTAGGATCGATCGGGGCGTGCTGTGTTGCGTTGGTGTTGGAGCAGCGTTGTGTTGTGAGCATGAAAGGTTGGTTGGGGTGGTGTGTGAAGAACTGAAGATAGAATGGGGGCGGGGGGCAGATTGCAAAGTGGCCAGCGCTAGCTAGGGCAGCGATGCGTCGCTTCGCTCGTGTGCGTGCTGGGGCGTGACCGCGTGAGTGCTGCGATGGCGGGCCAGGCCCAGTTCGGCCTTTTTTCTGTCAAGAATTGCTTATATATGCCCAGCTTGCCTTCCCTGTTTCATGTCCGTACGATTTTGCTCTGAGCGCTTAAGCGGCACTTAAGCTCGCTTAAGCAGCAGTTCCTCTAGGCAGTGCCTCACCGCTCGCTTAGCGCTCAGCGCTTTTTTGAACGTTGGGCACAAGTGGGGGGGTATTTCACCACTGCGTCAGGCCCCCATTGTTTGATTAGATAAATTATCTTCAGACGTAACCTAACTTGCTTGGACGAAATAATAGAAGGTTATCTTGAGCACCAATTCGTAAAAGTCATAAGCATGATACACTGAAGAATAACTAATTTAACTGCCCACCAAGATAGTAGAATGGCAGCCAAGAAGGTGGAAGATAACGACTCATTCTGAACCAGTGTACTATTCTAATTTCTGAACCTAATTTACTCTGACAGATATCCAACAGCCATTTAATAGGAATGTGATGCAAAAACTAAAATCACTAGTGAAGGATAAACTTACTTCTGGAGTAGCACGAGTATTTCCACTATGTGATTTCGCATGATCTCACGGCTCTTTCTCGTGGCTGACTCCTTATACAAAAGAACAAGCTCATCCACCAGTCTAAATACAAAACAAAAAAAAAAGTGAGTTGGAAATTTCCAGATTCAGCAAGTAAATAAAACAAAAGATAACAATAATCCTAAGAAGTATCATAATCCCTAGTACCTTGAAGTGCAGGGTGACTTCCTAATCCAGGTCAGCTTAATAACTGTATGAATTCGCTCTAAAACCTGCAAATGATACATGGCTAAGATGTAAAAAATAATAATACTATTAATACATAAATAATCACATTGTCCATAATCAGGACAGCTTTCTTACCAGAAGAACTGTCCTATCATCATCAGCATGCATCCATTGGAAAAAGAGAGAGAACAGGAGACGAAAATGTGCCAATAGGAAGAGGCCCATTGCATCCAAAACTGGCCCGATAAGGGTAAGCCATGCAACACGACGTTCTTTGTTTAGTGGTTGCCGTTCCAGGTGTCCCAACATCTCAAAAAGTACGCGGTCATACCTGGAACCAATGGAAAACTGAAGTTGAAGAAAAAGGACAAGATATGTAGTTGAGGTTTATAGTAGAGATGAACTAGACTGATGGCCCCTATAAAACTCATATTAGTAGACAGCTGAGTAACATTAAGTCAGTGTTTTTGTCCTTGCTTTCCACTCTTCAGCCAATGGCTATAACCGTTAATCTCAGATCCCCCCACGATGATGATGTACTTCAATACAAGTAGAACAAATTCCATCTGAGTTGCTTTTCTAAACAGTGACACCCAATGTTTTTAAGGCGGCGGTAAGGTGACCTAACGCGAACACCCACCGCCCTGACACCTAAACCCCTACAGCTGGCATAATTGCAAGGCACTGCCAGGGCGCCTTGCCGGACGCCTTAAAAACAATTGGTGACTATTGACTAACAAAAGGAGAAGATGATGTAACAGTCTTCATCTCACTAACTTAAAGGCAGCTTTTCAGTTTTAAGCCATTCCATTTGTAAATGTGAATCTCCCGGGCCATCAAGAAAGCATCAGGACCTCACTTGCATTTTGGTGCAGAAGGAAAAGGCCGTTCTTCAAATGTCAGATGAGTAGTACATTTATATCATAAATATCTTATACATTTCAAAATACCAATACTTCAATGTAAAATCCGAGAATTTACAACAGGAATAAAACGGAGAATTTACAAGTAGGAAAAGAGTGTACCAAGGGCTACGTGGATTACTTCTCTGAGTGCAAGTCAAGAGCAGCACTGATACCTCAACAACACGATACCATAACTCATCATCTGCAGGAATGTTATGGCAACACGCATCAAGTATTGCATCTTCATACAAACTTAATTCTGTTACTTTCACATTCTTTGCTATGTGCATAAAGCTAATCATTCCTTGTTCCTGTCAATCATATGGATCATTCTCACTCAAAATGCCCACCAACAGCAATTTAGAGGAAATTGAAATAAGCACTACTTAGCGAGCTGAATGCAGTTAAAGAAAAAGTTGCACTGCTATTCAGCACGTAGTAACGTTATCCTCGATAGAGAAACCAAAAAAGAACATCATCATACCTTAACATCCGGCGACCAATGATCCAGTGCCGTCAAAGCACATGGAATGACTAACCAACACAGATCCCCGAGCTTCGGGTAATTAAGCTGAAACACCCAGAGAAGCAACTACAGTAAACACCTTTAATGCTGAAATGGCTCAACTCTACTGATTAATGCTTCTGGTGCTGTCATAAGGACTTACTGCAACACATTTTCTGTTTCTCACAGTAATTTGAAAAATTACTGTTAGCCCAAATTTCTAACCTTGTTGCTGATGTTTTTTCCAGAATGCTTGCTAAAGCTGTCAGTCGAAAAATTATTTCGGGGATTATTCCCCATATCATTCCAAAAAGCCTTATTAGTCTACAGTACGCTGATGATACAATTCTGTTTTTAGATGCTATAATCCTGAGCACGCAAAAAACCTTAAGTGGCTACTTGCTTGTTTTGAAAGACTCTCTGGTTTAAAAATCAACTATGATAAATGTGAATTGGTGTCTGTTAATCTAGATGCTGCTGATGCTAAGCTTTTAGCCCAAATTTTCTGCTGTAAAGTGGGGGATTTCCCTCTTAAGTACCTTGGAGTTCCGCTCCATTACCTGAAACTGAGAAGGGAGGATATACAACCCATCATCGACAAAATCATCAAGCGGTTCGGTGGGTGGAAGGGGAGACTACTTAGCTATGAAGCTAAATTGGTTTTACTTAAGTCATGCATAGCTAGTATTCCCATGTATTTGATGTCAGTGATCAAATTCCCAAAATGGGCCATTAAAGCTATCACTTCTCAGATGGCTCATTTCTTCTGGGGGAATCTTGATGAGAATCATCGGTACCACCTAGCTAACTGGGGGTTAATTTCCCAAAAGAAAGACTTTGGCGGCCTTGGTGTTCCCAACTTTAGGGAGTTCAATATGGCGCTGCTAGCTTCTTGGGCTAAAAGATACTACCAAGACAAGGATAGAGACTGGGTGAAATTGGTAAACCACAAATATAGCACTGATATACCGAATTTGTTTCGGTCCAGACAGGGGGTGGGTTCTCCCTTTTGGAAAGGTGTCACTTGGGCTCTGGCTGCTGCAAGACCTTTTTATAGGTGGGCATTAGGAAATGGTGAGAAAATTAGTTTCTGGCATGATATTTGGGTGGGGGACTCCTCCCTTAAGACCCAGTTCTGGGAAATCTTTGTTATCTGCCAACAACAAAACTGCAAAGTTTCTCAAGTCTGGGATGGAGAGACCCTGAAGCTTTCCTTCAACAGATATGTTGACGAAAACTTCCTTAATAGATGGTATGACCTAATCCAAGTGATTACCGCTAAGAAACCAAACAATGAGGAAGATCACCCCATTTGGGCGCTGGAATCTTCTGGGATATACAGTGTGAGCTCCTTCTATAAAATGATTAACTGGGGTGGGGTTTCTACCCCTGTGTGGAAGAAGTTTTGGAAAATCTTGGTTCCACATAGATACCTGGTATTCCTATGGTTAGCTTATTACAATAAAATCCTCACCAGAGATAATCTTTGCAAGAGACGTCCTGTTAATGATGTGACATGTCTTTTCTGTAGTGAAAATGAAACTGTACAACACTTGTTTTTTGACTGTGTGATTGCTGATAATATTTGGAAAGATGTTGCGGAGAGCTTTGAATTCCAAAAGCCGAAAAACATGCTTGAGCTCTCTACCCTCTGGGATACTAATAACAAGAAAAGTGTGATTGGCATTGCCTGTGTTGCTACCATTTGGAGCATTTGGACTATGCGTAACAATATGTGTTTTCAGGGCGTGCCGTGGACAAGTACCCGTGCAATCTTGAGAAGAACCTGTTCGCTGCTCCATCAGTGGAAGATCCTCTGTGTGGGAGATCAGTCAGTGCTGCTACGACGCTGTCTCCTGCTCCTGGACCGTCGAAGAGGAGAAGTGCTGCGGATAGCTTGGACAGGGGACTGGGAGGCAGGCTAGGAGGCTTCATGTTGAAGGCGCACACGGGGTGAAAAGGCACGTCACGCTTCTTATACTCGTCAGTAGCTGCAGTCTGTTATTTTCTGGCTTTGTCTCGCCAGTCTTTTGCTTTTGTGCGATGAGAATGTAAACTCTCTAAACGTTTCTGATTCTGCTACCCTAGCTAGATCCGAGTACTGTAAACTGTCAACCTGGGCTTTGTGCCCCGTTTTTATATAAAATGGGGCGGGGGGAAACCCCTTTCGATCAATTCTTTTTTTGAACATTTTGATTCAAGCAGGTGCCAAGTTTTCCTAAATAAACTATTTCTACAATTCCGCCATGGTCCTAGAACTTACTGATTGCAAAGAGAATGTCGCTTGTGTAACTAGTATGGGAGCACGAACCTGAGACAACAGCCAGCAGAACTGGTGCGCGGCGACAAAGGCGTGCTCCTTGGGCGGCTTCACGGCGCCAACCATCATCATGTCATCATTAGCGTCCACGCCCGTGTCCTTCAGCACGGCCTTCAGCGGCGGCACGGCCTCCGGCATCATGGCCACCAACATCTCCCCGATGCCGGCCCACCCGCCCATCGCCGCCATCTCCTCCATGGCGGCGGCGGCCGCCTTGGAGAGCCCCTCCGGGACCCAGTGCAGCGCGGGGGCCTCCACGGAGGCAGCGCGGGCGGCGGCGCAGAAGAGGAGCAGGTCCACGGCCTCCTTGCCGGCACCGCCCGTCGGGGGTTCAGAGGGGGGCGGGAGGAGTGAGGCGAGGAGGGATTTGACGGAGGTGTCGGAGCCCTCGGGGGGCGCGTAGGGCGCCGCGGCGAGCAGGGAGCAGAGCGGGGCGGCGACTCGGAGGAGGTCCTCGCGGCGGAGGGCCGCCGAGGCGGCGGCTGTGGGGGGCGGCGGCATGGCTGGCTGCCAGCCTGCGCGGTCGAGCACCGTCCTACTGAGAGCCAATAGCCAAACTACCACTAGTCAAAACCAAACATGCCAAAATACCACTAGTAAAAACCAACTTGCCAAAATAGCACTCATTTCAGTTTTCTCTGGCCAAAATACCACTAGTCTATACTTCTATACTACTACTATTAAACAAGCAAACATATTCATCGCTAAGCACACCCCGCATAACGTACACACAACAACCCAGACCAACAAGAGCCACACGATCGAATCCACTCATTTTAATCTAACCATTAAAATAACAACTAATAACCATTCTAAATGTGGGTTTATCAATTTCTTTGGCGGACGAAAACTCTGCCGCCCGCGTCCACGCGATCTGAGCTAACGACCCCGCTATCTTCCTTCCCACGATCCCTTAATTATAGGAAGAAATTAAGGCTTTCCCTTATTTCTCTGATTCTCTCTATATCTCTTTCTCCCAGAAAAACCGAACAGCTCCCTCACCTGCGCACCTCTCCCCAATCCCCACGGGTGCCCTCCCCGCTGCCCGTCAGTTCATCGAGGCCGCCCCCATGGCGCACACCATCTTCTTCTCCAGCCCCACGCGACCACCACCTCCCTCTTCTCCCTCGCACCGCTCCGCCTCACCCACCGCCGCCTCCGGCACGGCATCCCGCTTCCAGACGCTCACCTCGAAGAAGGCGGCAGCCTCCACCATCCCCGGGCCGGACGGGGGCGCAGGGAGCGAGCTGCTCTCGGTGCTCGGCCGGGTGCTCGTCGACGAGGAGTACCGCTGCGCGCGACCAGGTGCATCACAAGGGCAGGGAGGCGGAGGGGTACGCCATCGAGGGGATCTCGGTGGGTGGGCATGAGACCTGTGTCGCCATGTCGTCCCTCGATGTCACATTCAACATCTGTCGCTCACTCTTTGCCGTGCGCCAGGTCCACCTCTTCATCATCCACGCCCACCTCGACCGCATCGCGAGTGCTGTACAGGCTACATCCAGGCACCATCTTCGTCCCAAGTACACCATGCCATGGACCAGTCCGAGCTCAAGCACACCCTCATCCCAAAAGACGCTGACGAGTAGTATGAGTTCAGGAGGGAACTAAAGATCAGGGCCTTCAAAACGTACCATGTCATACCCCGCTATGTGGGTAAACTTTGTGCAGTTCTTGGAATTGGTAAATTGTGTACTGAGTGTATGATCCTGATAGGTTGCTATGTTCTTTGATTCTATAATTGAACATGGCATTGATTTAAAACTTGCCAACATTGTTGCCTATCTGAATATTGAAAATTCATTACTGGAGCATTCTGAACTGATTGCATGGGAAAATTGCTTAAATAGAGTATGAATGTTCTGTTGGTTATTGCCCTTTCGGCCTATATCTTAGCATTTTTCCATCACGTTCATGGTAAGATATAGACATGTTCTTCCTCTGTTTTGCTTATCTGTTTACATGCTTGTAGTACATAGTTAAATGACCTGGAATGGCAATTTCAGAGAAAGAGGAACAAGCTCTTCTGTGTCTGTGTCATTGCACCTGTACTTGTTGTTGCGCCATCACGCCTGTATTTATCAGTTAGATATTGTAAAGCATCTTCTATTTCTGTGCATAGACGAGTCCTTGTAGTCACGAATTATTTTCTGTTTCCTATTGTCCATAATAGGAAGCTGATTCATGCTGGTCTGAATTAGTACTAATACATAATTTTGGTAATCCATGGAACCAAAATCCATTAACCTCTCTTTTGCAGGTACTTATAATTTTATATTTTGCTATGCAGATGTAGAATTGGATTTATGGAAGAAAAATAAGATTCGAGAGGTGAACCAGTTCACTTTTTTTTCAGCCTACACTCAAGATTTTGGTGAAGAAAATAAGATTCGAGAGGTGAACCAGTTCACTTTTTTTTTCAGCCTACACTCAAGATTTTGGTGAAGAAAATAAGATTCGAGAGGTCAAGCAGTTCACTTTTTTTCTGCCTACATGCCTAATCAGGTTACACAATATTTAATTTCATAAATTGTTCTGCACCATTCTTGCTGCAAATTAATGGCCAACCTCTTCGTCTTGATTTTTTAGAAGTTAACTCACTTCAGAAGGGACCAGGATTACCTTATATTCAGCATAGTTCACATAGACTAGATTTTTATATGATGAAAAAGTGTGTCAATTGAAAACCAACCCTTGAATCACGCTGGTTTGTGCGCTGCAATTTGCAACTGGAGAGGTTCGAACGTCTGGCCAGTTGGGCACTGCCTATTTGTCTGAACCTGAAATTCATAAGTCACTTTAGTTTTCACTAGCACAGCTAGGCCAGCCCCACTATCAGATCGAGATAGCCTCAACAACGGACAGGGTGGCGAATCAATCACATACCCACCATACAATAACTGCTAGCTATACTTATATGGAGCGAATTCTTTGTCGTAGTCACCAGGCCAAGGATGGTGTTCTGGGGGTACACGCTCACCAAGGTCTCCTGCCATATAGGCTTGTGATGGATCCAGGGCGTGTTACTCTATGCAACAACATGACCACAATGGTGTCTTGGTTTTTAAAATACAATTTGAGTGGCATCACAACATTTAGTACACATTTTTTCCCAATAATTGCTTTATTTTTATCACATTATTTGTTTTATCTGTTCTTTTTGACTTAGTTTATGACCTTGTTTGTTACAGAAGAGGTGTCTTTGCAAAGCTTAATAACAATTTATTTGGTTGGAGCACAATGATACTGCATTGAAAATGATCGAACAGCCAAACCAGGTATGCAGTTCTACGTCGTGCCACGTTTTTATCAGAGTATTTGTCATGTCATGTTGTTATCAAAGTATTTGACGCCATTTATTACCTTAATACCATCATATGACAGTCTAAGCTATTACCTTAATACCATCATACGTCGAGAGATTGCACTGCTTATACAGGATATTTTGCAAGCCTTGCAATTTTTATTGACATGTTTTATAAATCGGTTATAGGTAGTTGCAATTTTCACTGACATATTCTAAAGATATTTGGATTGCACTCTTGCTGCCTCTTGATTTTCTATGTTTAGAGTAATGTCCACCCATCATGTTAAAGCAATTTCTCTGGTGCTAAATTAATCCCAAATAAATGTTACCAATGTGTAAAAACAAACAATCTGATTATCTTCTTTTAAGTTTCTTCTGATTATGATTGTTATCCCCATTTCTAAACTTTTGACACTTTGCCCTATTACATGTATAGTGGAAGACTTCCCTTTTTGATTGAATCTGGATCTAAAGAAGCATAAGCATGTACAGGAATTGGTGGTCCATCTTGCTGCTACAAATGGACAGCCCGATTTTATCCATGTGTTGGACTAGATGATATATGATGATTTGAACATTGCACCGGTAGGGTTTCAGCAACACTATATATGATCTAAACAATGCCTGGAAATATTTATTGGAGCAGTTGTTTCAAACAAATTTTTTGAAGATATTCCTAATATTTTTGTGCGTGGGATATATACTGCTTTAATATTGTGTGCCTGATTGTTATTGTAGTTAACAAAAAATCAAAATTTAGAAAATGTACATCAAATAATATAGTACTCCCCTCTGTCTTAAAATATAAGTCATAACTTTTTGGTATAGATTAAGACCAAAAGATGTTCTACATTTTAAGATAGAGGGAGTAGTTATTAACATTTATAATGGTCATTAACATTTATATTTGTCAAGACGTGCGTTGCACGTACATTTTTACTAGTTCATAACGGAGACTAACGTCATCCAAAAAAGACTTGCATGCCCTTACCTCTTCCTAGTTATGAAAAAGACACTTGTACCCGGTTTCACAACCCTGCAACACAAGAAGATGAGACGAGACAAAACTACCACATATATTTGTATGTGTTCTTCTCAACCACGAAATATTTAAGATCTCTATCGCAAACAGTAATGGTACTACAACATATCCTAGTCCAGCTTGTGATCCACTCTGAAACTGACAATGAAATACAAATTTACTCCTGGGCTATGAACAAATACAATTAGAATTGTTGCCAGCTAGTACTAGCATGAGTCCAGTCTAGTTTCTTGCATTAGAGTGGATAGGTGCCAATTAACACAAACAGATACATGTACTAAAGCTTCAATGCTATGACAACAGATACATGTACTGAACATCTATTTCTAATTTGTAATCGCCCATCGAATCGACTCTGAAACACACAAACACAGGCAGTAGCATTCATCATTGATAGTAGCAAAAAATTGAGACATACTAGCAACATTCACCATTGATAGTAGCAAAAAATTGAGACATACTAGCAGCATTCATCATTCACGGTAGCAAAAAATTGAGATATACTAGCAGCATTCATAAACAGCAAAACATACTAGCAGCATTCATCATTCACAGTAGCTACTAGCACCATTCACAAACAGCAAAACATCTAGCAAATTCAATTTATCCATCAATCCATCCATCCATATATCCAACATCTATCCATCCACAGTAGCAAAAAAATAATCCATCCATCCATTCACATACAGAGAGAGGGGAAGGGAGGAGACAGAGGGAGCTCACCGGCGGCCGGGGGACGGGCGGCGAGGCGGGGCGAGGTCGGGCGGCGTGCGGCGGCGCAACCGGGAGGGGGCGCCCGGGCGACGGGCGGGGTCGAGCGGCGACGGAGCGGGGTCGGGCTGCGAGGGCGCCGCCGTCCTGCGGCGAGGCAGGGCGGCCGGGGTCGGGCGGCCGGCGGCCGTAACCCTAGCGACGCACGGGATCGAGCGTTCTGTGACGAGCTCTTCTGTGACAGAGATGAGATCGGGTGAGATGGCTTTTCTCCTTAGGGATAGAGACAGGGGCAAATTTGGAATACCAAAAAAACTGACAGGCTATTCACAGTTTGACTAACAAAATTTGTTTGACATTTGACGGCAGTGCTATTTTGGCATCAATAACTTAAACGGCAGTGATATTTTGGCACTTTGGTTTTGACCATTGCTATTTTGGAACCTTCGGTTCTAACTACTGTATTGTGGCAATTCTCTCTACTGCAAAAGGTCACTTTGGACCCGGTCCGTTTATTAAGGGTTGATGAAGGGGTTACGCCGCTGCCACCGGGTCCCATCCGTCAGACCGACCACCATCCTCCGGCTCCCCCTCGGCCGCGTCAGCGAAGCGGATGATAACCCCCAGGTCACTTAGACCCCATATGTCAGTGACACATCAAAGGGCCTGTGAGCAAGGATCGGCCAACAAACGGGTTATCGTCAATTATCCCCCACGCGACGAGAGCCGTGCATCGACCTTCGCGTCGCGCGGGCGTGCATCGACCTGCTGCGCTCGCGCGCTCGAGTGCCCCCGCCCGCCGTGCTGCAACAGGCGCCGCTCCGCTGTGCTCGACCTGTCCGCGCCGCCCGAGTATGTGCCGGTGAGGGCAATTCATCCGGGTTGTCTGGACGCGTGGTCTGGTCGCCTCAGGCCCTGCGCCCACCGTCGAGCACAGGTGAGCCTCTTTTCCCAAATCCCATTCAATGATTCAATTCTTCGAGCTCTGGAGGCCTGCTTGATATCGAGTCCCCGCCCACGCCGACGATTGCCCTCACCGGTGAGCCTCGTGCGATTCCGTTCAACTCCATCTGATATTTTCCCCTCACTTAATTTTCAGCTTTCTGTACTGGAGCTCGAGATGGCCGTCGTCTCCATCAACTCCGGCTGAAACTGCGGCTCCTGCGTCCTGCCTGCTTGGCTCTACCCCTATTCACCCACGCTGTCATCCGAGTGCATCCCATCACTGAGCAAGGGTCACGGCCTCCATGCCTCGGACCATATCAGAGCCGGTGAGTTTCATGGGATACCGTAGGTGAAGATGACCGTTGTTTTGGTAGTAGCATTGCCGGCACGGCTTAACCTCCGTGGCCGCACCATGCCGCCATGGCTACCATTACGGCATGGCTAAGCTCTTTATAAAAAAGGCAGGATGCGCTTCCAAGTTGGATCGTAAAAGCTAGAAATTCCATGTTAAGTAGAGAAAACTGAAATATCTGTGACGCCTACTTCTATATGTCTCCAGATTATAACGATGCAGTGAGGGTACATTAAGATATATAGGTACAAATTTGTACAAAATACAGCTATTACAAATTTCTGCAATCATAAGCATTACAATTGTACAGTAAAGACAACTTTAGTCTTAAAGGTAGACATATATATATATTATAATGTCTGGACGCGCAATGCAGCTCGTTTTCCTGAAACAAAAAAGGAGCATGTTGAATGCGAGCTTCCAGCCATAGCTTGGAGCAGTCTTGGTATCGGGGGCATTGTGATCTCAACTAGCCCTTCGAGAATCTGAACCACCTGTCCCATTGTTGGCCGATCAAGCTCATTGTCTTGGAGGCACCAACACGCAACCTTGCAAGCAATTTCAAGCTCGTCTAGATTGGCAATACCATGTAGCTTGTGATCTACCAAACTCCCGACGTCTCCTTCAAGAAGCTTATGTGCGGCATGGACAGGAAAGTAAACATCAGTGTTGCCACCGCTAGGACCTGTTGGACATGAGTTCCTCCTTCCAGATATTATTTCCAGCAACACCATCCCATAGCTAAAAACATCGACTTTTGGTGTAATAGGAACACCGGTAAGCCATTCAGGCGCAAGGTATCCTGTAGTTCCTCTCATTGTTGTCAATACTCTGCTATAATCCCTTCCTAAAAGCTTTGCCATCCCAAAGTCTGCAATTTTTGGAAGGAGTGAAGCATCAAGAAGTATGTTTTCTGGCTTGATATCACAGTGTATGACACGGTCTCGACAGCTGTCATGCAAGTAAGCCAACCCTCTTGCAACACCTAGGCCTATGTGATACCTAGCAGTCCAATTCAACATTGAGTTGCTTCCAAATAAATGGACATCAAGAGAGCGATTTGACATGTATTCATAAACAAGCAGCCTCTTAGAACCCTCACAACAGAAACCAACAAGCTTAACTAAATTGATGTGCTGGACAGCTCCAATTGAGCTCACTTCAGCTCTGAATTGCTTCTCTCCTTGATAAGCACCATCAAGCCTCTTCACTGCTATGGCATTGGAGCCCTTTATAAACCCCTTGAACACAGAACCAAAACTGCCTCCCCCCAACTTATCTGTAAAAAAAATTGTTGCTCGTTGAAGATCATTGTATCTAAATGCAGTGATTCCATCACAAACTTCAGATTCATTCTGTATTTGAACAGATCTCTGGTTTTTGTTTCTCCAAACCATTAGTAGGAGGATGAGTATAAATAAGCCTAGAGCAGAAATACCTGTACCAATTACAACTCCAGTAACTATCCCCTTTCTGCTGTTTTTGAAACTTTGTATATCTCTAGCAGAAAGACGAAGATAAAGAGTTTCTCCATTTGAATTGGTAGTGTCACTGCATTGTAGTTGTCTAATGTTGAGCAATTCATTATGCCACATAGAACATCCACTGTCGCCGAAGGAGTACGCGGTGCAAGAGCAATTACTCAGGCAAATTTGTGCGCACTCACTCGTGCTTGCAGCAGCTTCTACTTTTGGGGCATTCTGGGGCAACTTAACACATGGTACAGAATAGAACTTGTCTGTGGTATGTGTTTTGCTTTTGTTGCTAATGCAGTCTAACTGAGTATTTCTCGAGCACCCGTCCGCTCGATTTTCTAGCTCCCAGTCCTTCGGGGATGTTATGGTGAAGCCCTCCATACAGTTGCAGTGTGGAACTTTATTATCAGTGCAAATTGTGAAAGGTCCACAAATTGCATGGACATCACACTGAGCTCTTGGTTGGGCATTGATCATTACCCAATCCTCTGAGCCCTTCATCCAAATGAATGTCTTCGCTTGACCTGAGACGTCAATGACATGACGAGTAACCATATTTGGATCCATATATTCAGCTACTAAATTATACGTCAGGTACTTCTCTCTGTCATTGTCAACAAATTTTGGACTAATAGAGTGGCGGGCTGACATCTCTGGAAGTGCGGCGAAGTATTTGCCATTCCATACACCAGTGGACCAATATGGTATGGATGAGTTCAGTGCTACAAGCAGTAACTGGTCGACACCACTGGGGTCTAACTGCTCACAGTACGAACCGGCAGCCGGGTCGACCAAGTTTTTCCAAGAGATAAAACGGCGATTCAGGCCGGTGACTTTGTCCCATCCGAGCTTCGCCCCAGGGAAAAATGTATCTGTGGGGTGATCAAAGCTCTGCCACAGAACCTCTGACAAGTTTGAAGTATCTGTCAGGATGAGATTTCCACTGCTCAACAGCATAGCAGCAGTGGTGCTATTTCTTTTGATGTTTGCTTGTGTAGACCAGATCACGGACTTGGTGGACCAGTTTACGACGACAAGGTTGCCATCGTGGGAGATCGTGAGCTCCAGTGAGGTGGTGTTCCTGATTGGCCTATCCCTATTTGCAACCCATGCTGAAGTGAATTTCGGTACCGTGTTGAACCATATGCCAAGGTACCAGTTGGCGTTGTGTCCAGTCTGGAAGAAGCCAAGCGCGTACCTGCCATTGCTGGAGACGAGCTTGTTGTCGACGGCAAGTGCTTGGCCAGGCAAGATGGTGTCTTTCACGGCGGAATTCGCTGGGGTGCGTAGGCACAAGAGGATGGTGAAAACAACGAGGAAGGGAGTCATGGTGAACTGAAGGTGGTGAGGGCGTGCAGAGGGCTTGTTGCTGTGCAGAGGCTTAAAATGTTGAGACTGTGGAGTCAAGCCCAGCATCCAAATTAGTATACGCAGATTCAAAAGTTTTTTCCAGTGGTGATGATTAATCGCTTCTTGCATAGCATGCACGGCAGGATTTGTGTGGTGGTAATGGAAAGGGTGGAGGAAGAAGAAAGCTGCGGACATCAGCGCCAGACACTTGGTTCGCCGTCGAAATCTCGTCGTCGCTCTCCTCCGGTTACCCGGCGGACCCGGTCAGAAGAGGTCTTTGCACCTGAATAACAATTCGTTGGTTACTATAAATTGAGATACCGATGTGTGTGTGTGGTTTAATGTTGAGAGCGACACTGTTCTTTTTGCACCAAACTGAAGTGCAATTGTAGCAAAAAGAAAACAAAAATAAACTACAAAAAAGGTGAAGTGCAATTACAACGAGGACAAGTTGCAATTCCTCGAAAAGAAAAATGTATTTGCAGCAAATGCAAAACTAGTGAAGTACTACCTCTGTACCAAAATATATTTTTGTACAGAGATAGTAACAATAAAATGGTGACTGAAAGTTCAGGAAAGTGACTGAAACTTAACAAAAGTAACTGACTGAAACTTAACAAAAAGAAATACTGAAACATAATTGGACATGTAAAAAAGACTGAAACTTCAAATGCTTAAAAATAAGGAGATCTAGTTAATACAATTCTGCTGCTTTCATCCGTAAATAAAAGAAGAGATTGCGCTGCTTTAAATTCATTCGTCATCTACCGGATAGTTAACTAGCACTGATTTTCACCAATATTCAGTTGGTGAAGGCACTTGTGTTGCACTTATGCACCCTCTCCCTCACCCCTCGTTCATAAATAATCGGCACTTCTACTGCTACATAGTTCATAAGAAGAAGAAAATTGGTCTATGTTGCTAGTTGTGCAAGGTTTAACATGTTACATAGTTCATAAGAAGAAGAAAAGTGGTCTATGTTGCTATTTGTGCAAGGTTTAAAATGTCGAGAACGCAAGAATAGATGGGAATAGGAGGTAGCAGGAAACTTAATTTGTGGCCAACAAGAAGATTGTTAGATCCTATCAGAGAACGTTGTCTCAACAGTAATCAACACAGGAGACAGATGCAGGATCTGTGTAGTGTGACCTGCAGATCTTCAGCAAACACCTACATCTGGTGGAGGTGCTATTGACTCTCAGGAGCATCCTCACTGGCATGTCGCCTACTCTGGTCACTACTATAGGATGTTTGAGTATGCCCCGTTTTTCTGGCAACTCTGCGATGTTCTGGTTAAAAGCTCACGACACAGGCAATACAAAGTTGATAATTGTATTTCTGTTGTCTATAAAATTTGTTCTGGATTGGATGCAATTGTGTTATTTTGAGTTTGGTTTGGCGGGTAGAAACATTTTTCATGAGATAACAGTTCAAAGATTCAGATTTTGCCGGATATTTTTGGGATGTCTATATGATCAGTTGTGTCTGTCACTAATTAAACAAGATCAGGTCTTGGTGCAGAATGGTGTGGAGCTCTTTGATCTACAGAAAAAATTGTCTCAAAGGTGTTAACAACAGACTGCAAAATTCAGCTTATTCATGCTATGCAGTCCAGATTTATTAAGGGACGTTCGATTGTTGAAAAATTTATCCTTGCCTTGGAGATAGTACAGTCAGATGTCAAGAGGAAATTGCCGATGATTGTTTTGAAGTTGGATTTTCAAAAAGCCTTTGATACATTTCTTTGGGACCACCTGCTTGAAATCTTCGGTCATCGAAATTTTCCTGTTGACTGGATTAAATGGATCCAAACCATGCTCCGATCTAGCCAGGCTCAAATTCTTATCAATGCCACCCCTGGGGAAGCCATTTCTTTTGAGTTGGGAGTTCGGCAGGGTGATTTTCATTCCCCATGTCTTTTAATTTTGGCTGCCGACGTCTCGGGGTGTATGTGTGCCAGAGAAGTCCCAGTGCTGAAATATGCAGTTGGCATGCTGCTGCATCTTCATGGCACCACTGACCAAGCCCATATGATGAAACACATCTTAACAGGCTTCTTGGACTTCTTGGAACTGAAAATTAATTATCACAAGATCACGTTCCTTCCGATCAATATTGAAAACACGACGGCGGATGAGATCGTGGACATTTTGGGTTGCCCTATAAGCTCTCTGCCATGCACCTACCTTGGAATTCCGCTCTCCACTAACAGAATACCACAACATTTGCTCTGACCCATCATCCAAAACATTGACAGCATATTAGCAGGATGGATGACGAACCTTCTCCCTTGTGGTGGCCGGCTACATATGGTCAATGCCATTTTACCAGCGACCCCTGGATATTTCAGAGCCATTGCCTTGTGGCATGGGATTACCTGATCTTACCCAAGGAGAGTGGCGGTTGGGGCACACAACTCTGCAGTGTTGTGCAAGCTGATGAACCTCCTTTTGCAGGGCAGCAGCATTCCATGTTGGCAATTGATGCATACATACTATTACTAGTTTTCATAGTTTTGCATTGGCTTCAAGCTTCATGCGATCGTCCTTTCAAGCATAGACTGGATACTGCTACTTGGAGGACTCCCCTGATCCTATTTTTAATCTGCTCTTGTGTAGGCTTCATGCATACATACTCGCACTGCCCCTCCTTTTGTCCCCACCCTCTTTTGTTTAATAATGTTGCCAACTGATGCGGTTGGATGAGAGTTGAGAGGTTTCCTGTCAAACCTTGCTACACGTACGATGAATTTCCGTCCAACACTCAAGTACGATTAGAGACAAATCATATATTACCAGTTTGTGGGCCATAGCATCCGCTATCTGGTCGTATCCGATAAAAAAGAATCGTACGTAGAGCAGTTTTGTTTCCTGTCCTAGCGCCAAAGTAGATAGAGAAAGTCTGTGTTTCAGAGAGAGAGAGAGAAAGAGAGAGAGAGAGAAGGGCGAGAGAAATCCAAAAATGCCAACGAAGGCCGAGCTCCAGTGAGCTCTTTTTCAAATTTTATTTTTTCGGAGCCCGAAAAATTCCAAATTTATTTGTGAGCACAAACGCACATGTATACTACGTATGTGCAAAATTTCGTGGCATTATACTTTTACATGTGGCGTACAGAAAAAAGACAAATACGCATTTTTAAACGGGCCTTTTATTTTTGTTATTGGGCCAGAATTTTGTTTTTTTTGTACAGCCTACAAATCACAACATCTTTCGCCGAAATTCAACACGTTCCTGTGGAATACATATATGTTTCCATGGATTTTTTTTCAGATTTTTTCGAAACTTTTTAAATATGCTTTTTGATATTTTCAAAATAAAGAGCTCACTGGAGCTCGGCCTCCAAAAATCCGCACTCGAGAGAAATGGGTTTCTTCCCGTAGTTGTTCTTCATCCCTAGAGAGAATTTCGTGATTCCACCTTTGAGTGCTCCAAGAACATGTACGTATGCCTCTGGTTTGCGCCCCCCCCCCCCCCCCCACCCCCCCCCCCCCCCCCCCATCCCTCGTCTGATACGGTTTCTTTGCCTGGTCTTTAATGTGGGTAGATGAGAATGCGGCCGTTTCTTGATGATTATTGCTGCAACAGCTGTGGTCTTCTGTTATTTTTTCTTTTACTGCAACAGTTGTGATGTTCTCTTCTTTTTTACCCAAGATTTCATCGTCTCCCCCTTCTGTTCTTGCGATGCAGAGGCCGTGCATCTTGCAATTCCACAAAAAGGAAACTGTATTTGCAACAAATGCAAAACTAGTTAAGTAACAATAAAAGGGTGACCGAAACTTAACAAAAGTAACTGAAATCACAAAGGCGACTGAAACTTAACAAAAAACTAGTAGAATGCCCGTGCGTTGCTACGGGCCTTTATATTTTTTTTAAGTATCCATACTTAATCATCAGCGGTTTTGGTATAAGATATACTCCAATGAGGCCCTGTATATATTACTCCAAGTGATAACAATTTTTTAGCAGAAAAAATACTGATAACCCACACATGCAGTCGCCAGTCCTCCAAAGAGTGGATTCGTGCCCATGTATGAGTCCAACACCTAGTTTCACGCCAAGTGATCTCTTGTAATATGATACTTTTTTGACCCACGTCTATGTATCTACTTGTTTAGACAACATATTTGGCCACTTATCATTGGAGAAACTTTACTAATGCAATTCTGTAACTTGAAGTACCAGGTAAACCTATAATCAATCAAACAAAAAAAATAAAAAATATTTTTTTCTATTTGTCTCTCCTATGCTGCCGCTTAGTATGGCCAGTGCAATCAGCCCCAAGGAGAAGCACTCCTTCGGTGGAAATCCACTTTTCTCAACTCCACCTCCATGTACTGATGGTCTGCCGATATTTTTTCACCTGCAATATTTCAATCGTGCCAACAACATTAGAAACAGCGGTTGCACATTTATCTGAAGGGAACTTCCGTGGAGACATTAGGATAATGATGTTACATGGTACAAGAAATGTGTGTAGTTTGTCGCGAAGAGGTCATTGTAGGGTCCTCCTCGTCTGGCTTCTTGTAGTGGATCGCAATATTGGAGGGGTCATTGTAGGGTCCTCCTCGTCCAGCTTCTTGTAGTGGATCGCAATATTGGAGGAGTCATTGTAGGGTCCTCCTCGTCCAGCTTCTTGTAGTGGATCGCAATATCGGAGGGATCCCATTATCCATTATCGGAGGCCACCACATAGCCATCGCCGTCGATGCTCAGCAGCCCGAGGAAGAAATAAGCATGAGAGAGACACGACAACCGCCAAGGAATAAAGAAGATCAAGCATTCACTCTATTTCAGAAATGTGAGTTAATTCTCTCTCATGCTTATTTCTTCCTCGGCAGTTATCGTGTCTCTTCAAACCATCTTCCACTGGAGAAGGCAAGTGACATCTTTTTCTCCGCCCCTCCTTCCCCTCCACATCTGCTCTCTTCATCCGCATTTTCCTCCCTGCAATTGTCCTGTATCTTTAACCTTCTTCTAATTTCATGAATACAAGTTACATCTTTTCCTCTACCGCTCGTTTCAATGCCCCCGCGTTGCCACGAGCCATTTAGTTTTTTTTTCTGATCACATATATATACCCCCATATTGTTTTATAAAGCTCGGTGCATTTTTGGCTCATTCCACCAACATTGCCTCGGGCACTTAGCGATGGATTCTTTTTGAATATCGACATAATCCATCTCCATCTCTCTCATCATACTCTACAAAAATAAACAGGTATAGAAATACAGCTTATGTATTATCATGTGCAACATATATAAAAGGAAGAACAATTATTTTTATGCATCTCATTGTGTAAAACTCGATGAGTACACGGTCCAGTTGATCATAGTTATGTACATGACATTATCAATCGACATTTTTAAAGCATCATCCGAAGCCATCAGTTTTTATTTCTAACCTACAAAAGCGAACATATAAACAAATATATTAAAAGAAGACAAAGCAACATGTAGCATTATTGTCACTTAGAAGGTATGTCATCTCACTGTACCATTGCTTGCATCTTTTCCAAACTTTAGCAAATCTATGAAATGGTCCTCACATATTTCGAGAGATGTTGGGTTTAAGGTATATTGGAAAATGAGACGATTATCACTACCTCGAGAGATGATGGCGTATTAAATTTTTTATTTATGATTAATAAAAGATGTATGTTGTCCGTGTGTTAATGCCCCCTAGTCAATTTCCCGTGCATTGCAATACTTATATGGTTCTCAATCCATTCCCTCTCATTCTCAGGGGAGGCCCAACGATTGGAGGTGAATGCTTCCGATGTTCCAACCCGGCCGAGAATAGTGTGGCGATCTCCAACATTGGACACAGTGCCTCCACCCTTCTGAAGCGAGTCTCAAAGAGAAATCTGTCTGCTCAGATTATCTGTGAACTATGAAATAAAAGGGAATCAAGCAACCTCATATTCGACCACCAACCAAAGAGAAAGCCTAAGTGTGCACACATACAATTTACATTTACACCAAATATCAGGGTGAATCACATGCGGGGTCAGTTGTGAATGACCCGACCCTTAAACTTGCTCAGAGCCTTATGCGGCCACCAGTTTATGATTGGTTGTGAAGTGGCCCATTCTTTTAATGGTATAAGCATAGGGGTAAAAAGACTACGACAATGAGTTAATATATACAGTGTGCGTCTGAACATAACAAAGTGAGTTGAGGTACTAATAAAACTAAAATCTGTAAATAAATACTTTGTTCCTGATACATGAATGTGGCAGTCAAATGTCAACAGTTACTACTATGAAACTATTATGAAATACATAATAGTAAGATGTGATCGAAGATGGTTTGTAAAACAGCAACAAAAGACACTCGTATTTTTAAGTCTTCATACTACAGAGTTATGTAGCTGCACGTGGTGTGCATTTATAAATAATCAGGATGACACCCACACTGGCTTTACAGAGATCATTATGAGATTATAATCGCACATTGAAATTGCTACTCGTGTGTGTGTGCGCGCGCGCGTGCGTGTGTGTGTGTGTGTGTGTGTAACAAGAAATGTTATTCAAAAGGTGAGTTATGTAACAAGAAAATGAAGGACAAATCTTTATTTATTAAAGGGGATTGCACATTACAAGCATACTGCTAACATATCCATCAATTTTCTGTACACATGTTACTATTTTTTGCATCTAAAATCTTTTGCATCAAATTTTATAAAACTTTACCTGAAAGGACTAAAAAACATAAAGTGCCACATAATAGATCAATTTTTTTATGGACATTCATCCACTATAATCGATGTTATCTATAGAATTAAGCCAGCAAATAAATATTTAGCCAAATGGTCAAGCATTGGACCAACAAAACTAACAACTCCATGTAAAGGGAGTACATAATTTTTCACATCACCCATGAGATGTAAGTCGAATTAGGTTCCCTGCACGCTGCACCAAGATAAACCAATCAAGTGCATGCACCAATGATCAACCAAATCAGGTTACACCATGTAGCACAAATAAAAGGAAAAGAGTTGAAGCAAAGATAAGCGGAATGCTGGTTCATAATTATGAAAACAATCATATCTAATATTTGCTGAAAATAACAAATGAATAGCATATCATTATCACAAGATTAACTGCAACATAGTACAGACCACTAGTAGAAAAAGGACCTAATGTTTAGCTCATTAGTCCCGGTTTGTAAATGAACCGGCACTAATGTGACCATTAGTGTCGGGGATATCGTGCGACATATGCCAGGGGGCGGCTTATCGTGGATGGGGACAAAAGTACGTCGCCGGGCTCTAGAGGCGGGAGTGAGCGAGACTGCGTACGCTTGCGGATCTTACCCAGGTTCGGGGCTCTCCTAGGAGATAACACCCCTAGTCCTGCTCTGCGGGGTCTCCGCATGATCACTACCTCAACAAGTAGCTACAAGCTTGCTTCTTGAGCTGTTTGGCTAGAGGAGGAAGAAAGGCAAGGCTAACTCTATTCCCCTCTCTCTGCGTGTGTGTATGGTGATTTTGGGTGCTCGGTCGAGGTTCCAACCCCTTGCATGGGGCGACCTGGGGGGTTTATATAGGCCTACCCCCCAGGGGTGCAATGGTAATTCGGCCAGATGCGGGACCCGGCTGTCGGTGTCACTGGTTGCCGGCTTCTCCGCCGACCGCAGGGGCCCGCCGCCTGATGGGTCCCGCCGACTGCCGTGATCTCAGCAGACAGGTAGGGCCCGCCGCCTGCGGGCCATGTTGACTGCTTTATGCTGTAGCATCACTCCTGATGACGGAGGCCTCGTCAGGGGGAGCGTGGATACAGTCCCGCCGCCTGGCGGGTGCTCACTGTAGCCACACCCCGTCACATCTGGTTAATGGCGCACAGACTTCGAGGGAGGGGGAGGGCCGCCTGCTAGGAGCCGGCCTCCCCCTGAGCCGACTGGTCAGGGCTCGCCGCCCTCTGGCTTCTCACGGGCAGGTAGGGCCCGCCGCCTGCGGGCTGTACTGACCACCCGTCGTGGGAGCATGGCTTCTTCTGCCATGGGTGATGTCATGAGCGGCATGGCAACAGTGCCGCATCGGGCGCGGGGTGTCCGCTTGGTACGCTGTACTGTGGCCACGTCCTGCCCTGGATTCGGGGGTGGCAGGCTTATACTATAGCCATGCCTTGTCTCGTCACGTTTATGTTGGCGCTAACTTTGAGGGCGCGAGGAGCCGCCTGCTAGGACCCGGCTTCCCAGGAAGCCGCCCGCTAGGAGTCGGCCCACTTCATGGCCGTCTTCTAGGCTCCGCCACCTCCTGGCAATAGGCCGCCTGGACCAGCCGGCCCCAGGAAGGCGGTCCTTTGTCTTTGATGTTTGAGGGGCGCAGCCTGCCCCGATGTCTGGAAATACCAAGGGGAGCTGATGAGGCTACCCGTGGTCATTTACTCCGACAGTAGTCCCCGAAGCTGGTGGGGCGCTACGGCTGAAGGGGCGAGAAGCCTCAGCAGCTTCATACTCCGGGTCATCTGGTATTTTGTTTCGTCCGTCTTCCGAAGTGCCAACTGGTAGGTGTCGGCCGCGACCAGGCAGGCTGCCTGGCGATTTCAAAGCATCATGGTGGGGACCAGGTGGCACGCTAGCCAGACGTCAGACTCGCCGCCCGCGCCTGTCGGCCACATGGCATTAGCAGGTTAAGCCGGCCTGCCAGCCCACGCGCGCGACAGGACGTCGCCGCAGGCTAGGGCCCGCCGCTACAGTGCCTCGGCACGCGTGCGGATCCGCTGCGGCCAAGGTAGACGGTTGGGCTTTCGCGGCAATTAATACACGCCTTCACGGGCGCCGCAATCGTGGGATCATGGGGGAGTGGGCGCAGTTAATCCCACAATCCCCCACGCTCCCGCCCCCTCGGCTTCGCCGCCTGGGGCTATAAGTAGGGGGAAGAGGGGGGGGGGGCGGCAGATGCACGCGCGCCCTCCTCTCCCCTCGCCGCTCTTCACCTTCTTCGCTGCCGCAGCGCCCTTTCCTTCCGCCGAAGCGCTGCCGCAGCCCACCGTCGTCGAGCATTTTCTCGCTGCGGCTTCCTTGCTCCGTCGCAGCCTCGTCCGCTTGCCACTGCGCCGTGCCTACGACGAGCTCCTTCGTCCATGGCGCGCTCACGAGCCGGCGACTGGGACGGCTCCAACGTCCATGAGGATCACCTCTCCTTCCTTCTTCAAACACGGCGGCTGCTCCGGGAGACGAACATGCAGGTACGCGTCCCTCCCGAGGCGAAAATCTCGCCGGCGCCGGAGGGCGATGAACGCGTTGTCTTCCGGTCCCATTTTCTTCGCGGCTTCGGCCTTCCGGCGAGCGGCTTCCTCCGCTCCTTCCTTGACTTCTATCGAGTCCAGCCGCACCACCTCACGCCAAACACGATGGTGCTGCTGGCCGCCTTCGTCACCATGTGCGAAGGGTACCTCGGCACTGTCCCCACCCTCGAGCTCTGGGGGGAGTGCTTTTATCTCAAACTTGGCACCGCCGTCAAGGGCCAGGCGGCTCAATGCGGAGCCTGTGTGGCGGTGCGGTGCCCGGGCACTGGGAACCGCTTCCCACCCATCTCTCTGCTGCAGTCGGCGAAGCTGTGGCAGAAGTCCTACTTCTACGTCAAGAATATCCATCCGACGAGCGACTACATCAACTTGCCGGCTTACGTGGCCGGCCCGCCAGCCGAGCCGCGCGCCAACTGGCAGTACAAGCTGAGCTCCCTATCGGCCGCCTCCTCCGCCGCCCTCGTCCGACTTCAGGTGATGATGGAGTCGGAGGGTCTGAAGGGCTCGGACCTGCTGGCCGCCTTCATGACACGCCGAGTGCTTCCCCTCCAAGCCCGGCCTCACATTGTCAGCTGCATGAGCGGGCGTCGGGACCTGTCCCGGATGTGCACATGGGAGCTCTCGGACATGGAGGTGGCCCGGCTGGTCAACTACATCTCCAACTGTAAGCTATCGGAGACGGATTGGCGGTTCGGCAAGCGGCCGTATGATCGCGCACATCCGCCGCCCGCGGTGAGTCTTATAATTCTTTCTCTTTGTCTGGTCCGAGCTCTTGTTTCTCCGTCTGACCAGTCGGCCATGGTGCAGGTCCTCCCGGCCCAGTCGGCCGCCGGCGCTCTGGATCCAGGTCAGCAGTATATGCCGGACCGAACGAGGAGCGACGTGGAAGACCCCGACTTGGGGGAGGCCGCCATGGAGGAGGACGACGCCACAGGCGGCGGCGGTGGAGCAGGCGGCTCCGGAGGAGGAGGCGGCCTCGAGGACTGGCCGGATGATGATGAGGAGGAGAACGAGCCGCGCCGCCCGCACGGCACCGACAAGGCGGGTACGAGCTCCTCGGCCGCGCCGACTGCACCAGGCGGCGCACAAAAGTGTAGAGCCGGCTCTTTGCTATTCGGCAGCCGGCCGAAGAAGCCCAAGAACACGGCCGCCGTGACCAAGCGGCAGGAGGCCGCCGCGAAGGCGGCCCAGTTCCAGAAAACCCCAAGGCAACCCCCGATGGTGTCTGCGTAAGTGCTTGGTTGCGTTTTCTTTTCTTCTTTCTTGCAAACTCTTTCTGAGTTTCCTCTTGCCTTGCTTGAACAGGGCCCCACTCTCTCTTGAGCGGTCTGCCGCTGCTTCAGTGATCCAGTCGGCGGAAGGCTCCGCCAACACCCGTCGTGTGGACCCGCTTGCCGACCTCCGGGAGGCGACGGAGAGGAACGCGCGGGAGGTGCGCGAGGAGCGGGAGGCGTTGGAACAGCAGAAGGTGGAGGCGGCCAAGGCGGCGCAGGCGGACTTGGACGCGGCGGCCAAGGCCCAAGCCGATGCTGCGGCTAAGGTCCAGGCGGACGCCGCAGCCAAGGCCCAGGCGGACGCGGCCGCCCAGGCGCAAGCAGAAGAGGCCGCACGCGGCCAAGCTCCGCAACTCATCATCCCGCTGCGCATAGTGCCGCCAGCACCAGAGAACCCGGCACCGACCGCAGGGGCCGACAACGATCAACCGGTCGTGGAGAGGAGAAGAGGCGATGCCATCGTCCTGGGGGCGGAGGTGCTCCCGCAAGCGCCGACTGCCGAGGCCCGAGGCAGTCGGTCTGACATGCCACCGGCGCCGCCGGTCAGTGGCGAGCTGGTGGTGGGGGTCGCCGTCGTGCGGCAAAGGCGGCCTCGGCGCCACGGGCGCAGGAGATCGGGGCTGCAAGCTCGTCAACCGCAGGCGCAGAGGCCACCAGTGCCGTCCCGCTAGAATGGACGCCTGGGGGCGGGACGGGCGTGCTGAACAAGGCCGCGCAGGACATTCTGGCCCAGCTTCAGGCCCAAAGCGCCGCCCTTCAGCAGTATACGAAGGCGTTCTTGGTGACGCGAACGGCCGTCCGGGTACGCTTCTTTGCTTTGTTTTTTTTTCTTTTGATTCTTGCACTCTTCCGTGGGGGTGCGCCAGCGCACCCACTGGGTGTACCCCCCGAGTTCCGGGCCAGCTGCTGAGCAGGCGGCTCGGAACTTTAAGATAAGTTTTGAGTGCTAACTTGTTTTTTCTTCTTTGTCTTTGTTGCAGGACTACCACAACATCCGTGCGGCCGCCTTCAACTCCCAGGTCCAGGAGCTGGCTAAGCGGACTGCCGACCTAACCGAGAGCCGAAGTAAGCACTCCGTCTTCTTCCTCGCGGGGGCGCGTCAGCGCACCCGCTTGGTGTAGCCCCCGAGATTCGGGCCGACTGCTGAGCAGTCGAGCCGGATCTTCCGGCGACCACTTTTCTTTTTGGTCAACTTTGTTGATTTGTCTTCTCTTTCTCATTTTTGTAGGAGCCAACGCCACTCTGCAGTAGCGCCTGGGCGAAGTCCAGACCGAGCTGCGCGCCAAATAGGCGGAGTGCAGCAAGGCGGCCCTGGAGCGCGACCGTCTGGCCAAGAAGTTGGCGGACCAGGCGGATCAGCACAAGGCGGAGCTCCAGAAACTCAAGGAGGCGGAAGGTGCCCTTTAGGCCGAATTTGAGACCGAACGCTCAAAGTGGGTCGAGAAGGAGGCGATCCTCGCCGCTAGTTATGGCGAGATTGAGGATATGATCGATGGTAAACTTCTTTCTTTGGAATAGCTGCCGACTGCATCAAGAGTCGGCTTCCGACTTCTGATCTTTGTTTTTTCTTTGCGTAGACTTCTTTCCTGGGCACGCCGTCACCGTCAGCCAGGCCATTGAAGTGCGGCGCGACCAGCGTAGGAGGGAAGGAGTGGAGATCCCGCTCGACGCGCCTCGAAACATGAACGAGTAGCTCCTGGCCGTCCGGATGCGCTTGCAGCCGATTCACCGTCTGCTCCGCCGCCTTCAGCGCGCCGGGTCCCAGCTGGTTTCCGCCCTCTGGCCAGGCGGCCAAGCCCCACGCACCCCCAGTTGGACCGCCGACTGGTTGGAGGCGGCAATCGGCCGCTTCGAAGCTTGGAAGGGCTCCTCCGCTCGGGCAGGCACCCGAAGGGCCTTGGAGTTCGTCAAGGCGTGGTACCCTGGGCTGGACCTAGCCCAGTTGGCCACGTTCCGGTAGGAGGCCATGGAAGAGTTGGTAGCAGTGGGGCCCGCGCTCACTCGTCGAGCGGCGGCGATCGCCGAGTACATCGAGACCGGTGTCTTCCTCCCGAGCTGGACGAGGAGGGTGCCGAGGTGCCACCGGACTGGTTCGGGCTGAACCCTGATGATGGCGAGGACTCGGCGGAAGAGATCGCCTCCAGCGACGGAGGCGAGGACGAGGAAGGCGAGGATGATGAAGACGACGCACCGGAGGGCGGAGCAGACGGCCAGCCTCAGCTCGATCGGGCCTTGAGCAACGAGCAGCGCGCGGGTGCACCGACTGCTGCTGATGGCGACCAAGCCGAGACTCGCCAAACGGCCACTCCACCAGCCGGTGCCGCTGACTCTGCCAACCTACCGGACCCGCCTACTGCTCCTCTGGCCTAGGCTGCCAACTTATCTTATCTGCTTTTGTAGTCTCTAGAACAAACTTGTTAAATTCGCGCAGTTCCACCCACTGGGGGTGTATTCAAACTTTGTTGAATGCTAGCCAAGGGCCTCTTGCTATATAATTTAATTCTCGCACAGGTTGTGCTCTACCGAGCTCCGACTTATCTTGCTTTCTGTTCTTTTGGCTTTTTCCTTTGCCGCCTTCCCTTGGCCGCCAACTTTCCGGCCAGACAGCCGCTCTTCGGTCTGTTGGCAGGGTCAGGTACTTGGCCATTTTGGGAAGGCAAGTACTTTGGCCGCTCAGAACATAGAAAGTTAAGTGAGAAACCGGCCGGCCAGCTGCTCAGCAACCAGACGGCTAGGCGAGGAGCCGGCTTGGCCTATGTGAGTGCTTTCGTCCTTAGCCATTTTTCATGTGGGCAGCATTTCCTGCCTTTGACTCTTGCCAGCCAGACAGTCGCTCTGTGAGCTGCGGCTTATGGCAAGAGAGGGCTTAGCTGCCGGCACACTACTTGCCCGACTGCAGGTAGCGCTGACATAGTACAAGGCGGCAAGCCCCCGGGCCGACTGGTCGGACCCGGTGCCGGGAAGATGAATGAAATAACTCATTCACAGGCGTGAAACTTATCACATACATAAGAAAGGGTAGCCCCCGGGTGCTCTTCGAGGGACCCGGTGTCTTTGCGCTTAATACAAAAGGTAGCGTGGTACATACTGCATTAACTGTAAAATCTTCGGAGGAGATTTGCGTTCCATGGGCGCTCTGTTTCCTTGCCAGAATCGTCCCTCTTGCGCGCCCTGGGCTTCTGCGCGTCAATCAGGTAATAGGAGTCGTTGCCCAAGGCTTTGCAGATGATGAAGGGGCCTTCCCAAGGAGCCGAGAGCTTGTGCTGGCCGGCTGTTCGCTGGATCAGCTGGAGCACAAGGTCTCCCTCTTGGAAGGATCGTGGCTTGACTTTCCGACTGTGGTAGCGACACAGGCTCTGCTGGTAGATGGCGGACTGGCTGAGTGCTAATAGCCGGCCCTCTTCCAGCAGATCGACGCCGTCTTCTTGTGCTTCCTTCGCCTCCGCCTCCGTGTACATGGTGACGCGAGGCGAGTCGAACTCGATGTCAGTTGGGATGACGGCCTCGGCCCCGTACACGAGGAAGAAGGGAGTGAAACCAGTTGATTTGTTCGGGGTGGTGCGGAGGCTCCAGAGGACGGCTGGCAGCTCGTCGATCCAGCAGCCGGCCGAGCGCTCCAGTGGCTCGACCAATCGGGGCTTGATGCCAGATAAGATGAGGCCGTTTGCTCGCTCGACTTGGCCGTTTGACTACGGATGGGAAACGGACGCTAAGTCCAGTCGGATGCCCTGCGTCACGCAGAAACGGGCCAAGGCGCCTTTGGCGAAGTTAGTGCCATTGTCGGTGATGATGCTGTGCGGTACACCGTACCGGACGGTGATATCTGCGACGAAGGTCACAGCAGTCGGGCCATTCAGTTTCTTGATTGGCTTTGCTTCAATCCACTTGGTGAATTTGTCGATGGCGACGAGCAGATGGGTCATGCCACCGCGTGCCGTCTTGAACGGGCCCACCATGTCCAGGCCCCAAACGGCAAAGGGCCAGGTAAGGGGGATGGTCTTGAGTGCAGAAGCCGGCAGGTGTTGCTTGGAGCCGAATTTCTGGCACCCCTTGCATTTCTTGACCAGATCCCTGGTGTCCTCCAAAGAAGTCGGCCAGAAGAAACCGTGGCGGAAAGCTTTGGCGACAAGGGATCTGGAAGCCGCGTGGTGGCCGCACTCGCCTTGGTGTATGTCTCTGAGGATTGCCTTGCCCTTCTCTGGTTCGACGCAGCGTTGGAAGACGTCGGTCACGCTGCGCCTAACAAGCTCTTTGTTTACTATCGTGTAAGCCCTTGCCCGGTGTTGTACCTGCCGGGCCAAGATCTCATCAGCTGCCAGCTCTCCGCTCGCCAGAAATTTGAGGATGGGCTGCGCCCATGATGGTGCTTCGACCTCATCCACCATCATTACGGCCAATGAGACTAGGGCGGTTGGGTTGGGAGGTGGCAGGGTGGGGTCGGCGGCGTCTCGCTGCGTCGTTGAAGTCCCCGGGCCGACTGCCGCAGCCGTCGGGCCGGGTTGTGGAGTCCCCGGGCTAGGTTACGAAGTCCCCGGGCCGGCTGCTGCAGTCCCTGTGCCGCTTGCCGAAGTCCCCGGGTCGGCTGCCACAGCCCCCGGGCCGGGTGCGGCTGCTGCAGCCCCTGTGCCGCTTGCCGAAGTCCCCGGGCCGGCTGCTGCAGCCCCCGAGTCGGATCCGACTGCTTCGGGGGCAGCCGACACGAAGATGGATTCTGATTCTGGGGAAGGCTTGATAGACGGTTTGCGGAGGCACTGAAGGGACACGCCGGCTGGTATGGCTTGCCGGGTGGAGCCGATCTATGCCAGGGCATCTGCTTGCTCGTTATCGGCCCGTGGCACGTGAAGGAACTCGCACCCGTCAAAATATCCGCTGATCTACTGGACGAGGGAGCGGTAGCTTGCCATGTTTGCATCCTTGGTGTCCCAGTCGCCAGATGACTGTTGGACCACCAAGTCAGAGTCGCCGTAGCAGAGAATCCGGCGGATGCCAATCTCCTTGGCCAGCCGGAGTCCGTATACTAGTGCCTTGTACTCGGCCACGTTGTTGGAGGCGGCAAAATGGATTTGCAGCGTGTATCTGAGCTTGTCGCCTTTGGGAAAGGTGAGGACGATGCCGGCTCCCAAACCAGTGCGCATCTTCGAGCCATCAAAGTGCATCCGCCAATGAGTGGAGTTTGGAGCTGGTGGCAAGTACTGGGTCTTGGCCCAGTCGACGAGGAAGTCGGCTAGTGCTTGGGACTTGATGGCGGTGCGGGGATGGTAGAAGATGGTGTAGGGGGCCAGCTCGATGGCCACCCGGCCCGATGCGTCTCTGCTGCCTATGATCTCCGCAACCGGGGCGGTGCAGACAACCGTGATGGGATGCTCTTGAAAGTATGGCTTGAGCTTCTTGGCGGCAAAATGCACGCCATAACACAACTTTTGGTAGTGGGGGTAGTTCTGCTTGGAGGCTGACAGCACCTCACTCAAGTAGTACACGGGCCTCTGGACCGGCTATGCCTTGCCGTCTTCTTGGCGCTCTACCACCATGACTGTGCTGACCACCCGGCTGGTGGCGGCGATGTAAAGAAGCATGGGCTCTTTGGCAGCCGGAGCGGCTAGAACGGGCGGCGTGGTCAACATCTTCTTGAGCTGGAGGAAAGCCTCGTCCGCCTTGTCGTTCTACTCGAAATGAGTGGTTTTCTTCATCAACTGGTACAGGGGAAGAGCCTTCTCGCCCAGCCGACTGATGAAGCGGCTGATGGATGCCAAGCAGCTGGTGAACTTCTGAACGTCTCGTAGTCGGGCGGGCCTCTCCATCCTCTCGATGGCCTTGATCTTGACAGGGTTGCACTCTATGCCGCATTCTGAGACGAGGAAACCGAGGAGCTGGCCGGCTGGTACTCCAAAGGCACATTTTTCTGGGTTGAGTTTGATTTGAAAACGCCACAGATTATCAAAGGTTTCCTTGAGATGTTCCAGGAGGGTACCGCGCTTCTCCGTCTTCACCACAATATCATCCACATAAACATGGGCATTTCTCCCGAGTTGCTTGAGGAGGCACTTCTGCATGTAACGCTGAAACGTGGCACCGGCATTTCTCAAGCCGAATGTCATGGTCAGGTAGCAGAAGGCTCCGAATGGTGTGATGAAGGCGGTCTTCAGGCGGTCGGCCGGGCTTAACTTGATCTGGTGGTACCCTGAGTAGGCATCCAAAAAACTCAGCAGCTCGCATCCGGCTGTGGAGTCTATCACTTGGTCAATCCGAGGCAAGGCGAGCGGATCTTTTGGGCAAGCTTTGTCTAGGCTGGTATAGTCAATACACATGCGCCATTTGTTGTTCTTCTTCAGTACAAGGACTGGGTTGGCAAGCCACTCTGGAAAGAACACTTCCATGATGAAGCCGGCCGCTAGAAGCCGGGCTATCTCTTCACCAACAATTCCTCTCTTCTCCTCTGACAGGCGGCGGAGGGGTTGCTTGACTGGTTTTGCATCTGCTCTGACATGTAGCTTGTGCTCGGCAAAATCCGTTGGAACACCCGGCATGTCCTTGGGAGACCATGCAAAGATGTCCCGATTCTCACGGAGGAAATCAACGAGCTCGCTTTCCTATTTGCTGTCAAGGCGAGCTCCTATGACGGCGAACCTCTCCGGGTACTCTGGGTCCAAGGGTATCTTCTTGGTTTCTTTGGTCGGCTGGAAAGAGCCCTGAGCTTCTGACTCCTTAGGATCTGGCGACAGGTCCGGCTGCTTGCCGGCCATGGCCACAACCCGGTCAAGGAGCCGCTTCTCGGCAGCAATCACAAGGGACTCGGACAGCCGACTACTGGCAGTGGCACAGGCGGAAGACTTCTGGTAGTCGCCGGCTATAGTGATAATGCCCTTGGTACCCGGCATCTTCATCTTGAGGTAGGCGTAGTGAGGAACTGCCATGAACTTGGCCAGGGCAGGCCGACCAAGCAACGCATGGTAGGGGCTCTCAAGGTCAACCACCTCGAACCAGATTGGCTCTCGGCGGAAGTGATTCTTGTCTCCAAAGAGGACGTCTATCTTGATCTTGCCGATTGGTGAGCAGGAAAGGCCTGACACAATGCCATGGAAGACAGTCCGGCTGGGCTGGAGCTGTTTCTCTTTGATGAACAACTTCTCCATGGTGTCGTGGTAGAGGATGTTGATGCTGCTACCGCCGTCTATCAGAATTCGGGAGAAACGAGCAGCTCGCCTCTCTGTTGCAAAGGTGGCATCCAACACCAGGGCGTAGGAACCCGGAGAAGGCATCACCTCCGGATGGTCAGCTCGGCTCCAACTGATCGGCTTCTCCGACCAGTGCATGAACTCTGGGGCTTCAGAGGTGACAGTATTCACCTCTCGGCGCCGTTGACGCCGGCTGTGCTTGTCGTCAGCCACGCTGGTGAAGATGACGTAAGCTCCGTGCTCTTCAGGAAACTCATCTTGGATTGCGCCGACCGACTGGACCGCCGGTTGCTGGGGAGGCGGAGGCGGCGGGCCAGCAGGCGGCGGAGGCAGTCCTTCGCCTCTGGTGATGCGGGTGAGCCAGTGGCACTTCCGGGTGGTGTGGTTGGATGGCTTCGCGCCGCTGTGGAACTTGCAGGGAGCATCAAGGGTTTGCTCAAACGAGAAGGCGGGCAACCAGGCAGGCTTGCCGCCCTTCTGGCATTTGGGGCCGGGTTGCTCCTCTGGCTGCCGATCTTTGACTGTCGCCACCTGCCGACTGGTGGTAGCCGGCTGCTGGGCCTTGCGCTTGTTGTTGTTTGACTATTGGTGTCGACTGGGATCACCCGCCGGCGTCTGAGGGGCCGGAGGGAGAATCTTTCCTGACGCATCCACTCGGAGGTCCGACTTCATGGAGGAGTTGGCAGTGGTGTACTTGTCCGCTATGATCAGTAGCTCGTCGAGCGTGGCTGGCTCGTCGCAGAGGAGTCGATACTTGAGTAGGGTGCCTTCTCGGCACCCGGTAGTGAAGTATTCGATGGCTTGCACCTCATGAACCCCTTCACAGGAGTTGCGTAGCTCGGCCCACCGCGTTAGGTATTCGCGGGTGGACTCAATTGGGCCTTGGATGCACAGGGAGAGCTGGCGAGGCTTGGGCGGCCGCTTGTAGGTGCTGGTGAAGTTGCGGATGAAAACTTCGGTGAAGTCTAGCCAGCTGTTGACGCTGTAGGGCTTGAGGCTGTTCAGCCATGTCCGGGCCGTGCCCTAGAGCATGAGCGGAACATACTTCATGGCGACACGCTTGTTGCCGTTCGCTATGTTGACGGTAGTGGAGTAGTCAACCAGCCAATCTTCCGGCTTCACAGAACCGTTGAACTTGGGAGTGTCCCGAGGGAGCGAGAACCCTTTGGGGAAGGGCTCGTCCTGAATGCGGGGGCCGAAACAAGGCGGGCCGATTGCATCCTCTTCTTCCAACGCCAGGGATCGAGCCAAGCGGTCAATCCGGTTGCAGGCGTCGTTCTCTCCGACTCCTTCGCGGGGGCCCAGCCGGCGCCCGAGAGTCGGATGCTCAACAGGCGGCGGGGAGGCACGCCTCTCCCTGCGCCGGGGGGGGGGGCTGACGACCGTCCCGCCGTTCTACTGCTCGTGGGCGGCCATCTTGGTCGCGCTCGATGGAGATACGGGTGCGGCTGCGGCTAGCAACCGGCTCTGGGTCTCCTCGGCCGCGGGCGCCGTCTGTCAGCGTCCGAGAGGTCGCGCCGTGCTCTCGGCGAGGGGGAAGGTCCTCGGCCTGTAAGCCAGGTTCCACCATGCGGCGGCCAGCTTCTTGCTCTGCGGCGGCCACGTCGATGAGCTGCTGGAAGCGCTCCGTCATGCAGCGACGCTCGTCGCCCTCCAGGCGGTCCAGCTCGTCTGCCGCCGCCTGGGCAGCGCATAAGTTCTCCATCGGCGTGGCGTAGACTGGGCGGTCGGCCCCCAACATGCTGGCGATGGACGCGCCGCGCTGCCGGACCGTGCCCGCTCGGCTAGGTTCGCCAGCAGCCGGCGTGCCGCAGACGGCGCGGTCGATCTCGCGGTGGTAGGCCTCGGTGAGGCGTCTCATGGCCGCTAACTTGTTGGCGCTGTCGAGGAGTGCGATACGGCATGCTTCCAGCGTTTCACCGTTCGCACCGGGCGCTACAGGAGCGGACAGGTCCCGCATTGCCGCCTGCAACGGGTCCCGGCCAGCCTGGTCGGAGGTTCCGTCGTGGCTGATGACCAGCACCTCGGTGACGGTGCTGGTGCTGGCGCTGGCGCTGCTGTCTGCAGCGGGGAGTGGGTCGTCGAAGATCACCACGTCACTGGGGAAGGCATCAGAAAACGCGGCGTCGGCGTCGATGATCATGTCGACGAGCAGGTCGGTGGAGCCAACGGACTCCGGGCCGGAGACCAGCTCGTCGGCGATGTGAAGCTTGCCGAGGAGATCGACGAGGCAGCTCTCGGAGCTAGCTACGCCCGTGTCGAGTGCGGGCTCGTCGGAGAGGCGGATCCCGCCGATGAGATCAGCGAGGCTGCTTGCGGCGCAAGCCGCTTCCACGCCATGCAGCGTGCCGGCGCAAACGCCGTCGGGCGTACCGGGCTGGCTGCGCTCGCCAGGGAGGAAGAGGGTTCCCGTCCAGAACGTGTTTCCGGACGACGGTGCACCTAGCCCGACGGTGGGCGCCAAATGTCGGGGATATCATGCGACATATGCCAGGGGGTGGCTTATCGTGGATGGGGACAAAAGTACGTCGCCGGGCTCTAGAGGCGGGAGTGAGCGAGACCACGTACGCTTGCGGATCTTACCCAGGTTCGGGGCTCTCCTAGGAGATAACACCCCTAGTCCTGCTCTGCGGGGTCTCCGCATGATCACTACCTCAACAAGTAGCTACAAGCTTGCTCCTTGAGCTGTTTGGCTAGAGGAGGAAGAAAGGCAAGGCTAACTCTATTCCCCTCTCTCTGCATGTGTGTATGGTGATTTTGGGTGCTCGGTCGAGGTTCCAACCCCTTGCATGGGCGACCTGGGGGGTTTATATAGGCCTACCCCCCAGGGGTGCAATGGTAATTCGGCCAGATGCGGGACCCGGCTGTCGGCGTCACTGGTTGCCGGCTTCTCCGCCGACCGCAGGGGCCCGCCGCCTGATGGGTCCCGCTGACTGCCGTGATCTCAGCCGACAGGTAGGGCCCGCCGCCTGCGGGCCATGTTGACTGCTTTATGCTGTAGCATCGCTCCTGATGACGGAGGCCTCGTCAGGGGGAGCGTGGATACAGTCCCGCCGCCTGGCGGGTGCTCACTGTAGCCACACCCCGTCACATTTGGTTAATGGCGCACAAACTTCGAGGGAGGGGGAGGGCCGCCTGCTAGGAGCCGGCCTCCCCCTGAGCCGACTGGTCAGGGCTCGCCGCCCTCTGGCTTCTAACGGGCAGGTAGGGCCCGCCGCCTGCGGGCCGTACTGACCGCCCGTCGTGGGAGCATGGCTTCTTCTGCCATGGGTGATGTCATGAGCGGCATGGCAACAGTGCCACATCGGGCATGGGGTGTCCGCTTGGTACGCTGTACTGTGGCCACGTCCTGCCCTGGATTCGGGGGTGGCAGGCTTACACTGTAGCCATGCCTTGTCTCGTCATGTTTATGTTGGCGCTAACTTTGAGGGCGCGAGGGGCCGCCTGCTAGGACCCAGCTTCCCAGGAAGCCGCCTGCTAGGAGTCGGCCCACTTCATGGCCGTTTTCTAGGCTCCGCCACCTCCTGGCAACCGGCCACCTGGACCAGCCGGCCCCAGGAAGGCGGTCCTTTGTCTTTGATGTTTGAGGGGCGCAGCCTGCCCCGATGTCTTGAAATACCAAGGGGAGCTGATGAGGCTACCCGTGGTCATTTACTCCGACAATTAGTGCCGGTTCCAACGGCTAGGCGGGTGGCGCTCATTAGTCCCGGTTCATATCGAACCTCTAGTACCGGTTCGTATAACCAACCGAGACTAAAGATCATCCTATATAAACCCTTCGTCAAGCCCGAGCTCTCTGTTCTTCCCCTTTCCTCTCCTCTCTATTTTCTTCCTCTCCTCTCGAGCTCATCCTCCATTTTTGCCAAAATTTGTCAAGATTTGAAGTCACCCCATCCATCCAAGTGATCACAAAGGTTAGCAACTTTGTCCTTTCATCTCTCATTGCTAGATTAGCTCTTGCAATGCTCTATAAGTATAGTGATTTGTGGGTTTTAGTTTGGGAGGAATTATATGTGGTAGTTTATTTGATTTATATGCAATTTGAGCTCAAAATAACTCTTAGTTTGCATATGTAGGTGTGGTTTACTTAGTGCCTTCCCGTCTCCATCCTAACCACCGTCGATCGCCGGCACCGTCCCGTCGCCGGCACCACCATGTGGTGAGCCTCTTGTTCTTATCTTTTTTATATAAAAAAAATCATGTTTGTGTGATTTAGATATATAATTACTTGTATAATTTTCTTACCCGTACGTTGTTTGTTATACATAGTGCCATGGTTTTGATATCCGTCCCCATCGGCCCTCGTCAGGTTTATGATTCGGATGTGGTATATTCTCTTTTATAACTATTTGTTGCATTTCGTGTTTATGACAAATTATGCCCATCAAGTTGACATAGATATTTTTATCTAGGAGGTATGTGAACCGGAAATTCCAACCGACCCTATTGTCGAGAGGTTAAATTTAGTTGAAAAAGAAAATGAGTATTTGAAAGAAAAATTGAAAAGAATTGAGGAGGAGAAGATGGAATTGGAGTTGCATGTTGCCGATGTCGTCGATGATCACAAGATCAAGATGGAGAAAATGCGCTTGAAGATTAGAAAGATTAGAAAATATGCCATTGATAGTGAGGCTTGGTATCATTATGCTGTTGGATCAATTGTTACCTTAGTTGCGATCTTGATCGCATTTGTTGTTGCATTTAAATGCTTTAGCTAGAGAGTTTGTATGTTGTTTTATGAGAATAAGTGTGTATGAACTTTATGTATGAACTTGTATCAATTTGGTCTTTTCGGTGCTGTGTAATGAAGATGAGCCGGCAATGGATGTACGATGACCGATGCTCTCCCCAGTTCGTTAATGGCGTGCATACTTTTCTACTTGCGGCTGAGGCAAACAAGCGGGCAGAAGGTTTTATGTGTTGTCCATGTGCTGGCTGTAAGAATTATCACAATTACTCTAACTCAAGAACCATTCACTGGCACCTGTTTGAGTCCGGTTTCATGCCCCACTATAATGTTTGGACCAAGCATGGAGAAAGAGGGGTTATGATGGAAGACAATGAAGAAGAAGAGGATGATGACAGCTATCCTACCATGGGTTCCCTAAATACGATGGTACAACAATGGGGGAAGAAGCTGAGCCGGCAATGCGGGAAGAAGCTGAAGAAGAGGCATCAGATGAGCCCGCTGATGATCTAGGTCGGGCCATTGCCGATGCAAAGAGAAACTGCGCAAGTGAAAAGGAGAGGCTGAAGTTGCAGCGCATGTTAGAGGATCACAAGAAATCGTTGTACCCAAATTGCGAAGCTGACAAAAAAAAAGTTGGGCACCACACTGGAATTGCTGCAATGGAAGGCAGAGAATGGTGTATCTGACAAGGGATTTGGAAAGTTGCTGATAATGTTAAAGAAGATGCTTCCAAAGGACAACGAATTACCCGAGAGTACGTACGAAGCAAAGAAGACTGTCTGCCCTCTAGGATTAGAGGTGCAGAAGATACATGCATGCCCTAATGACTTCATCCTCTACCGTGGTGACTACGAGGATTTGAACGCATGCCCGGTATGCGGTGCATTGCGCTATAAGATCAGCCGCGATGACCTTGGTGATGTCGAGGGCGAGCGCCCCAAGAAGAAGATTCCTGCCAAGGTGATGTGGTATGCTCCTATAATACCACGGTTGAAACGTTTGTTCCAAAACAAAGAGCATGCCAAGTTGATGCGGCACAAAGAAGACCGTAAGAAAGACAGGAAGTTGAGAGTACCCACTGACGGGTCGCAGTGGAGAAAAATCGAGAGGAAGTGGAGGGACTTTGCAGATGACGCAAGGAACGTATGGTTTGGTCTAAGCGCAGATGGCATTAATCCTTTTGGGGAGCAGAGCAGCAATCATAGCACCTGGCCTGTGACTCTATGTATGTATAACCTTCCTCCTTGGTTGTGCATGAAGCGGAAGTACATTATGATGCCAGTGCTCATCCAAGGCCCTAAGCAACCCGGCAACGACATTGATGTGTACCTAAGGCCATTAGTTGAAGAACTCTTACAGCTGTGGAATGGAAAAGGTGTACGTGCGTGGGATGAGCTCGATCAGGAAGAATTTGACCTACATGCATTGCTGTTTGTGACCATCAATGATTGGCCTTCTCTGAGTTACCTTTCAGGATAGACAAACAAGGGATACCGCGCATGCACGCACTGTTTGGATGATACCGACAGTATATATTTGGATAATTGTAAGAAGAATGTGTACCTGGGACATTGTCGATTTCTTTCGAGCAGGCATCCCATAAGAAAGAAAGGCAAGCATTTCAAAGGTGAGGCAGATCATCGGACGAAGCCTCGCCACCGTACTGGTGATGATGTACATGATATGGTCAAGGATTTAAAGGTAATCTTTGGAAAGGGTCCTGGCGGACAATCTGTTCCGAATGACGCTGACGGACGCGCACCCATGTGGAAGAAGAAATCTATATTTTGGGACCTACCCTATTGGAAAGACCTAGAGGTCCGCTCTGCAATCGACATGATGCACGTGATGAAGAATCTTTGCGTGACCCTGCTTGGCTTCTTGGGCGTGTATGGGAAGACAAAAGATACACCGGAGGCACGGGAGGACCAGCAACGTATGCACGGAAAAGACGGCATACATCAGGGTCATGCCAGCTACGCTCTTACCAAAGAAGAGAAGGAAATCTTCTTTGAATGCCTGCTCAGTATGAAGGTCCCGTCTGGCTTCTCGTCGAATATAAAGGGAATAATAAATATGGTAGAGAAAAAGTTCCAGAACCTAAAGTCTCATGACTGCCACGTGATTATGATGCAACTGCTTCCGGTTGCTTTGAGGGGGCTTCTACCGGAAAACGTTCGATTAGCCATTGTGAAGCTATGTGCATTCCTCAATGCAATCTCTCAGAAGGTAATCGATCTAGAAATCATACCAAGGTTAGGGAATGATTTGGTGCAATGTCTTGTCAGTTTCGAGTTGGTGTTCCCACCGTCCTTCTTCAACATCATGACGCACGTCCTAGTTCACCTATGCGAAGAGATTGCCGTTCTGGGTCCTGTATTTCTACACAATATGTTCCCCTTTGAGAGGTTCATGGGAGTCTTAAAGAAATATGTTCATAACCATGCTAGGACAAAAGGAAGCATCTCCAAGGGCCATGAAAATGAGGAGGTCATTGAGTTTTGTGTTGACTTTATTCCTGACCTTAAGCCGATTGGTGTTCCTGAATCGCGGCATCAGGGCAGACTGGGTGGAAATGGCACGCTAGGACCGAAACAAATAATATCTATGGACGGGCATTCTCTCACTCAAGCACACTACACAGGTCTACAAAATTCGGCCTTGGTGGCTCCGTATATCGAGGAACACAAGAATATTCTATGCTCCAAACACCCAGAGCAGTCTGACGACTAGCTTACACGTGAACAAACAGGGACTTTCGCCGGTTGGTTGCAGACACGTGCCATGCATGATGACACTGTTGAAAATGACCTGTACTTGCTGTCTCAGTTACCATTTTTGAATATAATGACTTTCAAAGGGTATGAGATAAATAGGAATACATTTTACACGATCGCCCAAGATAAGAAGAGCACCAACCAAAACAGTGGTGTCCGCTTTGATGCAGCAACCAAGAGGGGAAAGGACACATATTATGGTTACATAGAGGAGATATGGGAACTTGACTATGGACATGGTTTGAAGGTCCCTTTGTTTCGGTGCAAATGGGTCAATCTGACATGAGGCGGGGCAACGGAAGACCCGCAGTATGGAATGACAACAGTGGATCTCAACAATCTTGCGTACGCAGACGAACCATTCGTCCTAGCCAATGATGTGGCGCAGGTTTTCTATGTGAAGGACATGTCTACCAAGCCGAGAAAAAGAAAAGATAAGGAAGCGAATACATCATATGATGAGCCAAAGTGCCACATAGTTCTTTCAGGGAAAAAAAACATCGTGGGAGTGAATGACAAGACAGACATGTCAGAAGATTATGAAAAGTTTCATGAAATTGCTCCCTTCACAGTGAATATTGACCCGAGCATCCAGTTAAATGATGAAGATTGTCCATGGTTACGGCGCAAAGGGACACACACGAAGAAAAAGTTTCACACCCAAAGATCCCACTCTGGGATGTGACCGGCTTCACTGTCATCACTTTCTTCTCTAGTGAGTTTCCGGACTTATATATATCTGGAAAGTCCCACTTTGGACAAACCATAGGGAATCTTTGTAATAGTTAGGGTGCTTATGTGTTTTGGCATTTGAAACGTGTACTTTTGTGCTTCGGACAAACATCATCAATTTTGAACCCTTTCTGACTTCATTTGCTATTTTTCATGCATTTACTGATTTTTTTGAGCTAAACTACCCTGAAATTGAAAAGCACTACAAATGAACTCTGAAAAGGTTGAAAGTTGGCATGGTATCATCATTTCACCCACATATCATGTGCTAAAAAGTTGAGAGGGTTACGGCAAAAACAGGATGCACTTCGTGTACAAGATGGACAATCTCTTTCGAAGTATCAGGGTTTCGGACGAAAACTCATCTGTTACAAAGGCATTTCATTTTTTTAAACTTATTTCAACTCTAGACTTTTTGTGTGTTTAGTATGCACCATTCAAAGCCACGTCATCAATTTTCAACCCTTTCTGACTTCATTTGCTATTTTTCATGCATTTACTGATTTTTTTAACTAAACGACCCTGAAATTGAAAAGCACTACAAATGAACTCTGAAAAGGTTGAAAGTTGGCATGGTATCATCATTTCACCCACATAGCATATGCTAAAAAGTTGAAAGGGTTACGGCAAAAACAGGATGCACTTCGTGTACAAAATGGACAATCTCTTTCGAAGTATCATGGTTTAGGACGAAAACTCATCTGTTACAAAGGCATTTCATTTTTTTAACTTATTTCAACTCCAGACTTTTTGTTCGTTCAGTATGCACCATTGAAAGCCACGTCATCAATTTTCAACCCTTTCTGACTTCATTTGCTATTTTTCATGCATTTACTGATTTTTTTGAGCTAAATGACCCTGAAATTGAAAAGCACTACAAATGAACTCTGAAAAGGTTGAAAGTTGGCATGGTATCATCATTTCACCCACATAGCATGTGCTAAAAAGGTGAGAGGGTTACGGCAAAAACTGGATCCACTTCGTGTACAAAATGGACAATCTCTTTCGAAGTATGAGGGTTTCGGACGAAAACTCATCTGTTACAAAGGCATTTCATTTTTTTAAACTTATCTAAGTTTTACCAAATTGAATATAATGATAAAACACACTAATATTAAACAGAAGAAAAAAGAATCACTGAATAATCTATTTTTAAAGTAAAGTTATTCACAAACTAGTGATTCACATAAATTTCAAATAATTCAAATTTAAACTATTCAAATTTAAAAACTACTCGCACTAACAGAAAGTTTATAATTTTTTTTACCTCAAGCAAAAAGATTCACAAAGAAACTCTAAATAAAGCAAAAAACAACTCAGAAATAAAAGAAAATAAATAAAACAGAAAACAAATAAATAAATAAATAAATAAAGCCCGCCTACTGGGCCACAATGGCCTGCATACGACTAGAAACCCAACCTGCAGTTGGGCCAGGATGCAGGCCCACAAGGCCCAGTAGGCCCGCAGGGCAGTGCAGCAGAGGTAGGCCCAGAAGGTCTACTTTAGAGAGGAGCTCGAAGGAGCAGCCACGGCTGGGTTTATAAACCAGTGCAGCTGCCCTTCGCTTGGCGAGGCGGGACTAAACTTGTGCACCGCGGGTGGCAGCGCACCACCTTTAGTCGCGGTTGGTGGCTCCAACCACGACTAAAGGGGGGGGGGGGTCTTTAGTCCCGGTTGGAGCCACCAACCGCGACTAAAGGTGGTCGCTTCCCGCCGCTTCGCCTGGCCCAAATTGACCTTTAGTCCCGGTTGGTGGCTCCAACCGGGACTAAAGGTCCCTCCTATATATACAACACTTGAAAAAAATCATTTTCCTTCCGTTTCTTCCTCTCCGTCGACGACGCACTGCCTGCCCCGATCGACGCCGTCGCCGCCCCCGATGCGCCGCCCACGCCGTCCCCCGACGCGCCGCACGCCGCCCCCGTCGCGCGCCACCCTCCCTCGAGCTCGCGCGCCATCACCGTCGCCGTCGCCGTTGCCGCCCCCGACTCCCCGCTGTGAGCCCCTGCCGCCATGGCCGCCCTACCATAAATCAAGCCCGCACACACACACACACATGCATATGAACACACTGATGTTTGCTTGAACTACGTCGGTATTTCCCCAAAGAGGAAGGGATGATGCAGCACAACAACGGTAGGTATTTCCCTCAAGTGATGAGACAAAGGTTATTGAACCAGTAGGAGAACCACGCAACACCACGTAAACAGCTCCTGCACACAAAGAACAAATATTTGCAACCCGACGTAAGAGAGGGGTTGTCAATCCCTCACGGGTAAAAGGATAGGTAAAATTGTAGTAGATTGGATAAATAGATCTCGCGGGAATGCGAGATAAAATAAATAAGTAAAAATTGCAGCAAGGTATTTTTGTATTTTTGGATTAATAGATCTGAAAATAAAAGCAAATAAAAATAGATCTCGAAGGCAAATATATTAAAGAAGAGACCCGGGGGCCGTAGGTTTCACTAGTGGATTCTCTCGAGAAAAATAGCAAACGGTGGGTAAACAAATTACTGTTGGGCAATTGATAGAGCTTCAAATAATCATGACGATATCCAGGCAATGATCATTATATAGGCATCACGTCCAAGATTAGTAGACCGACTCCTGCCTGCATCTACTACTATTACTCCACACATCGATCGCTATCCAGCATGCATCTAGTGTATTAAGTTCATGGAGAAACGGAGCAATGTAATAAGAACGATGACATGATGTAGACAAGATCTATTTATGTAGAAATAGACACCATCTTGTTATCCTTAATAGTTGTTGGGGAACGTAGCATGCAATTTCAAAAAAATTCCTACGCTCACGCAAGATCTATCTAGGAGATGCATAGCAACAAGAGGGGGAGAGTGTGTCCACGTACCCTCGTAGACCAAAAGCGGAAGCGTTAGGTTAACGCGGTTGATGTAGTCGAACGTCTTCATGATCCAACCGATCAAGCACCGAACGTACGACACCTCCGAGTTCTGCACACGTTCAGCTCGATGACGTCCCTCGAACTCTTGATCCAGCAAAGTGTCGAGGGAGAGTTTCGTCAGCACGACGGCGTGGTGACGGTGATGGTGAAGTAATCCGCGCAGGGCTTCGCCTAAGCACTACGACAATATGACCGGAGGAGTAAACGGTGGAAGGGGGCGCCGCACACGGCTAAGAACAATTGATGTCCCTTTGGGGTGCCCCCTGCCCCCGTATATAAAGGAGGAGAGGGGAGGTGGCCGGCCCAAGGGGGCGCGCCAACTGGGGGGAGTCCCACTAGGACTCCTAGTCCTACTCAGCCCCCCTTCCTTTCCAACGGAGGGGAAAGAGGGAAAGAGAGGGAGAGGGAGAAGGAAAGGGGGGCAGCGCCCCCTCCCCCTTGTCCAATTCGGACTCCCATGGGAGGGGGCGCACCACCTCCTGTGGCCTGCCTCCTCCTCTCCCATATGGCCCAATAAGGCCCAATACTTCCCCGAGGGGTTCCGGTAACCCCTCGGTACTCCGATATTTACCCGAACCACTCCGGAACCATTCCGGTGTCCGAATATAACCTTCCAATATATCAATCTTTACCTATCGACCATTTCGAGACTCCTCGTCATGTCCATGATCTCATCCGGGACGCCGAACAATCTTCGGTCACCAAAACACACAACTCATAATACAAATCGTCATCGAACGTTAAGCGTGCGGACCCTACGGGTTCGAGAACTATGTAGACATGACCAAGACACATCTCCGGTCAATAACCAATAGCGGAACCTGGATACTCATATTGGTTCCTACATATTCTACGAAGATCTTTATCGGTCAAACCGCAATGACAACATACATCATTCCCTTTGTCATCGGTATGTTACTTGCCCGAGATTCGATCGTCGGTATCTTCACACCTAGTTCAATCTCGTTACCGGCAAGTCTCTTTACTCGTTTCGTAATGCATCATCCTGTAACTAACTCATTAGTCACATTGCTTGCAAGGCTTATCACGATGTGCATTACCGAGAGGGCCCAGAGATACCTCTCCGATACTCGGAGTGACAAATCCTAATCTCGATCTAATCCAACCCAACAAACACCTTCAGAGACACCTGTAGAGCATCTTTATAATCACCCAGTTATGTTGTGACATTTGATAGCACACAAGGTGTTCCTCCGGTATTCGGGAGTTGCATAATCTCATAGTCGAAGGAATATGTATAAGTCATGAAGAAAGCAATAGCAATAAAACTTAACGATCATTATGCTAAGCTAACAGATGGGTCTTGTCCATCGCATCATTCTCCTAATGATGTGATCCCGTTCATCAAATGACAACACATGTCTATGGTCAGGAAACTTAACCATCTTTGATTAACGAGCTAGTCAAGTAGAGGCATACTAGGGACTCTTTGTTTTGTCTATGTATTCACACATGTATCAAGTTTCCGGTTAATACAATTCTAGCATGAATAATAAACATTTATCATGATATAAGGAAATATAAATAACAACTTTATTATTGCCTCTAGGGCATATTTCTTTCAGTCTCCCACTTGCACTAGAGTCAATAATCTAGATTACATAGTAATGATTCTAACACCCATGGAGTCTTGGTGCTGATCATGTTTTGCTCGTGGAAGAGGCTTAGTCAACGGGTCTGCAACATTCAGATCCGTATGTATTTTGCAAATCTCTATGTCTCCCTCCTTGACTTGATCGTGGATGGAGTTGAAGCGTCTCTTGATATGTTTGGTTCTCTTGTGAAATCTGGATTCCTTCGCCAAGGCAATTGCTCCAGTATTGTCACAAAATATTTTTCATTGGACCTGATGCACTAGGTATTACACCTAGATCGGATATGAACTCCTTCATCTAGACTCCTTCATTTGCTGCTTCCGAAGCAGCTATGTACTCCGCTTCACACGTAGATCCCGCCATGATGCTTTGCTTGGAACTGCACCAACTGACAGCTCCACCATTCAATATAAATACGTATCCGGTTTGTGACTTAGAGTCATCCGGATCAGTGTCAAAGCTAGCATCAACGTAACCATTTACGACGAGCTCTTTGTCACCTCCATAAACGAGAAACATATCCTTAGTCCTTTTCAGGTATTTCAGGATGTTCTTGACCGCTGTCCAGTGATCCACTCCTGGATTACTTTGGTACCTCCCTGCCAAACTTATGGCAAGGCACACATCAGGTCTGGTACACAGCATAGCATACATGATAGAACCTATGGCTGAGGCATAGGGAATGACTTTCATTTTCTCTCTATCTTCTGCGGTGGTCGGGCATTGAGTCTTACTCAACTTCACACCTTGCAACACAGGCAAGAACCCTTTCTTTGACTGCTCCATTTTGAACTTCTTTAAAACTTTATCAAGGTACGTGCTTTGTGAAAGTCCTATTAAGCGTCTCGATCTATCCCTATAGATCTTGATGCCCAATATATAAGCAGCTTCACCGAGGTCTTTCATTGAAAAATTCTTATTCAAGTATCCTTTTATGCTATCCAGAAATTCTATATCATTTCCATTCAACAATATGTCATCCACATATAATATTAGAAATGCTATAGAGCTCCCACTCACTTTCTTGTAAATATAGGCTTCTCCAAAAGTCTGTATAAAACCATATGCTTTGATCACACTATCAAAGCGTATATTCCAGCTCTGAGTGGCTTGCACCAGTCCATAAATGGATCGCTGGAGCTTGCACACTTTGTTAGCACCTTTAGGATCGACAAAACCTTCTGGTTGCATCATATACAACTCTTCTTTAAGAAATCCATTAAGGAATGCAGTTTTGACGTCCATTTGCCAGATTTCATAATCATAAAATGTGGCAATTGCTAACATGATTCGGACAGACTTAAGCATCGCTACGGCTGAGAAGGTCTCATCGTAGTCAACTCCTTGAACTTGTCGAAAACCTTTTGCAACAAGTCGAGCTTTGTAGACAGTAACATTACCATCAGCGTCAGTCTTCTTCTTAAAGATCCATTTATTCTCTATGGCTTGCTGATCATCGGGCAAGTCAACCAAAGTCCACACTTTGTTCTCATACATGGATCCCATCTCAGATTTCATGGCCTCAAGCCATTTCGCGGAATCTGGGCTCATCATCGCTTCCTCATAGTTCGTAGGTTCGTCATGATCTAGTAACATGACTTCCAGAACAGGATTACCGTACCACTCTGGTGCGGAACGTACTCTGGTTGACCTACGAGGTTCGGTAGTAACTTGATCTGAAGTTTCATGATCATCATCATTAGCTTCCTCACTAATTGGTGTAGGCATCACGGGAACTGTTTTCTGTGATGAGTTATTCTCCAATTCGAGAGAAGGTACAATTACCTCATCAAGTTCTACTTTCCTCCCACTCACTTCTTTTGAGAGAAACTCCTTCTCTAGAAAGGATCCATTCTTAGCAACAAAGATCTTGCCTTCGGATCTGTGATAGAAGGTGTACCCAATAGTTTCTTTTGGGTATCCTATGAAGATGCACTTCTCCGATTTGGGTTCGAGCTTACCAGGCTGAAGCTTTTTCACATAAGCATCGCAACCCCAAACTTTAAGAAACGACAGCTTAGGTTTCTTGCCAAACCACAGTTCATATGGTGTCGTCTTAACGGATTTAGATGGTGCCCTATTTAACATGAATGCAGCTGTCTCTAATGCATAACCCCAAAACGATAGTGGTAAATCAGCAAGAGACATCATAGATCGCACCATATCTAATAAAGTACGGTTACGACGTTCGGACACACCATTACGTTGTGGTGTTCCAGGTGGCGTGAGTTGCGAAACTATTCCACATTGTTTTAAATGAAGACCAAACTCGTAACTCAAATATTCGCCTCCGCGATCAGATCGTAGAAACTTTATTTTCTTGTAACGATGATTTTCCACTTCACTCTGAAATTCTTTGAACTTTTCAAATGTTTCAGACTTATGTTTCATTAAGTAGATATACCCATATCTGCTCAAATCATCTGTGAAGGTCAGAAAATAACAATACCCGCTGCGAGCTTCAACACTCGTCGGACCGCATACATCAGTATGTATTATTTCCAATAAGTCAGTAGCTCGCTCCATTGTTCCGGAGAACGGAGTCTTAGTCATCTTGCCCATGATGCATGGTTCGCAAGCATCAAATGATTCATAATCAAGTGATTCCAAAAGTCCATCTGCATGGAGTTTCTTCATGCGCTTTACACCAATATGACCTAAACGGCAGTGCCACAAATATGTTGCACTATCATTATCAACTTTGCATCTTTTGGCATCAATATTATGAATATGTTTATCACCACAATCGATATTCAACAAAAATAGACCACTTTTCAAGAGTGCATGACCATAAAAGATATTACTCATATAAATAGAACAACCATTATTCTCTGATTTAAATGAATAACCGTCTCGCATCAAACAAGATCCAGATATAATGTTCATGCTCAACGCTGGCACCAAATAACAATTATTCAGGTCTAAAACTAATCCCGAAGGTAGATGTAGAGGTAGCGTGCCGACGGCGATCACATCGACTTTGGAACCATTCCCGACGCGCATCGTCACCTCGTCCTTAGCCAATCTTCGTTTAATCCGTAGCCCCTGTTTCGAGTTGCAAATATGAGCAACAAAACCAGTATCAAATACCCAGGTGCTACTACGAGCATTAGTAAGGTACACATCAATAACATGTATATCAAATATACCTTTGTTCACTTTGCCATCCTTCTTATCCGCCAAATACTTGGGGCAGTTCCGCTTCCAGTGTCCAGTCCCTTTGCAGTAGAAGCACTCAGTTTTAGGCTTAGGTCCAGACTTGGGCTTCTTCTCGGGAGTGGCAACTTGCTTGCCATTCTTCTTGAAGTTCCCCTTCTTTCCTTTGCCCTTTTTCTTGAAACTGGTGGTCCTGTTAACCATCAACACTTGATGCTCCTTCTTGATTTCTACCTCCGCTGCTTTGAGCATAGCGAAGAGCTCGGGAATAGTCTTCTCCATCCCTTGCATATTATAGTTCATCACGAAGCCTTTATAGCTTGGTGGCAGTGATTGAAAAACTCTGTCAATAACACTATCATCCGGAAGATTAACTCCCAGCTGAGTCAAGTGGTTATGGTACCCAGACATTCTGAGTATGTGTTCATTGACAGAACTGTTCTCCTCCATCTTGCAGCTATAGAACTTGTTGGAGACTTCATATCTCTCAACTCGGGCATTTGCTTGAAATATTAACTTCAATTCCTGGAACATCTCATATGGTCCATGATGTTCAAAACGTCTTTGAAGTCCCGATTCTAAGCCGTAAAGCATGGCACACTGAACTATCGAGTAGTCATCAGATCGAGCTTGCCAGACATTCATAACGTCAGCATCTGCTCGTGCAGCAGGCCTTTCACCCAGCGGTGCATCAAGGACATAATTCTTCTGTGCAGCAATGAGGATAATCCTCAAGTTATGGACCCAGTCCGTGTAGTTGCTACCATCATCTTTCAACTTAGCTTTCTCTAGGAACGCATTAAAATTCAAGGGAACGGTCGCATGGGCCATTGATCTACAACATAGATATGCAAATACTATCAGGACTAAGTTCATGATAAATTAAGTTTAATTAATCATATTACTTAAGAACTTCCACTTAGATAGACATCCCTCGAGTCATCTAAATGATCACGTGATCCATATCAACTAAACCATGTCCGATCATCACGTGAGATGGAGTAGTTTTCAATGTTGAACATCTCTATGTTGGTCATATCTACTATATGATTCACGTTCGACCTTTTGGCCTCAGTGTTCCGAGGCCATGTCTGTACATGCTAGGCTCGTCAAGTTTAACCCGAGTATTCCGCGCGTGCAAAACTGTCTTGCACCCATTGTATGTGAACGTAGAGCTTATCACACCCGATCATCACGTGGTGTCTCGGCACGACGAACTGTCGCAATGGTGCATATTCAGGGAGAACACTTATACCTTGAAATTTTAGTGAGGGATCATCTTATAATTCTACCACCGAACTAAGCAAAATAAGAAGCATAAAAGATAAACATCACATGCAATCAAAATATGTGACATGATATGGCCATCATCATCTTGTGCCTTTGATCTCCATCTCCAAAGCACCGTCATGATCTCCATCGTCACCGGCTTGACACCTTGATCTCCATCGTAGCGTCGTTGTTGTCTCGCCAACTATTGCTTCTACAACTATCGCTAACGCATAGTGATAAAGTAAAGCAATTACATGGCGATTGCATTTCATACAATAAAGCGACAACCATAAGGCCCCTGCCAGTTGCCGATAACTTTTACAAAACATGATCATCTCATACAATAACGTATATCACATCATGTCTTGACCATATCACATCACAACATGCCCTGCAAAAACAAGTTAGACGTCCTCTACTTTGTTGTTGCAAGTTTTACGTGGCTGCTACGGGCTTCTAGTAAGAACCGTTCTTACCTACGCATAAAAACCACAACGATGTTTCGTCAAGTTTGCTGTTTTAACCTTCAACAAGGACCGGCCGTAGTCAAATTCGATTCAACTAAAGTTGGAGGAACAGACACCCGCCAGCCACCTTTATGCAAAACAAGTTGCATGTCTGTCGGTGGAACCGGTCTCATGAACGTGGTCATGTAAGGTTGGTCCGGGCCGCTTCATCCAACAATACCGCCGAATCAAAATAAGACGTTGGTGGTAAGCAGTATGACTATCATCGCCCACAACTCTTTGTGTTCTACTCGTGCATATCATCTACGCATAGACCTGGCTCGGATGCCACTGTTGGGGAACGTAGCATGCAATTTCAAAAAATTTCCTACGCTCACGCAAGATCTATCTAGGAGATGCATAGCAACAAGAGGGGGAGAGTGTGTCCACTTACCCTCGTAGACCGAAAGCGGAAGTGTTAGGTTAACGCGGTTGATGTAGTCGAACCTCTTCACGATCCAACTGATCAAGCACTGAACGTACGGCACCTCCGAGTTCTGCACACGTTCAGCTCGATGACATCCCTCGAACTCTTGATCTAGCAAAGTGTCGAGGGAGCGTTTCATTAGCACGATGGCGTGGTGGAGGTGATGGTGAAGTAATCCGCGCAGGGCTTCGCCTAAGCACTACGACAATATGACCGGAGGAGTAAACGGTGGAGGGGGGTGTGGCACACGGCTAAGAACAATTGATGTCCCTTTGGGGTACCCCCTACCCCCGTATATAAAGGAGGAGAGGGGAGGTGGCCGGCCCAAGGGGGCGCGCCAAGTGGGGGGAGTCCCACTAGGACTCCTAGTCCTAGTCGCGCCCCCTTCCTTTCCAACGGAGGGGGAAGAGGGAAAGAGAGGGAGAGGGAGAAGGAAAGGGGGGCCGCGCCCCCTCCCCCTTGTCCAATTCGGACTCCCATGGGGGGGGGGCGCCACCTCCTGTGGCCTGCCTCCTCCTCTCACCTATGGCCCACTAAGGCCCAATACTTCCCCGAGAGGTTCCGGTAACCCCTCGGCACTCCGATATTTACCCGAACCTCTCCGGAACCATTCCGGTGTCCGAATATAACCTTCCAATATATCAATCTTTACCTCTCGACCATTTTGAGACTCCTCGTCATGTCCGTGATCTCATCCAGGACTCCGAACAATCTTCGGTCACCAAAACACATAACTCATAATACAAATCGTCATCGAACGTTAAGCGTGCGGACCCTACGGGTTCGAGAACTATGTAGACATGACCAAGACACATCTTTGGTTAATAACCAATAGTGGAACCTGGATGCTCATAGTGGTTCCTACATATTCTACGAAGATCTTTATCGGTCAAACCGCAATGACAACATACGTCATTCCCTTTGTCATCGGTATGTTACTTGCCCGAGATTCGATCGTCGGTATCTTCATACCTAGTTCAATCTCGTTACCGGCAAGTCTCTTTACTCATTCCGTAAATGCATCATCCCGTAACTAACTCATTAGTCACATTGCTTGCAAGGCTTATCACGATGTGCATTACCGAGAGGGCCCAGAGATACCTCTTCGATACTCGGAGTGACAAATCCTAATCTCGATCTATGCCAACCCAACAAACACCTTCGAAGACACCTGTAGAGCATCTTTATAATCACCCAGTTACGTTGTGACGTTTGATAGCACACAAGGTGTTCCTCCGGTATTCGGGAGTTGCATAATCTCATAGTCAGAGGAATATGTATAAGTCAAGAAGAAAGCAATAGCAATAAAACTTAACGATCATTATGCTAAGCTAACAGATGGGTCTTGTCCATCGCATCATTCTCCTAATGATGTGATCCCGTTCATCAAATGACAACACATGTCTATGGTCAGGAAACTTAACCATCTTTGATTAACGAGCTAGTCAAGTAGAGGCATACTAGGGATACTTTGTTTTGTCTATGTATTCACACATGTATCAAGTTTCCGGTTAATACAATTCTAGCATGAATAATAAACATTTATCATGATATAAGGAAATATAAATAACAACTTTATTATTGCCTCTAGGGCATATTTCCTTCAATAGCAACGATACATAAGTGTCGTTTCCCCTTCTGTCAATGGGATCAAGCACCGTAAGATCGAACCCATCACAAAGCACCTCTTCGCATTGCAAGATAAATAGATCAAGTTGGCCAAACAAAACCCAAATATCGGAGAAGAAATACGAGGCTATAAGTAATCTTGCATATAAGAGATCAAAAGACTCAAATAACTTTCATGGATAAAAACATAGATCTGATCATAAACTCAAAGTTCATCGGATCCCAACAAACACACTGCAAAAAAGAGTTACATCAAATAGATCTCCGAGAGACCGTTTTATTGAGAATCAAAAGAGAGAGAGAAAGCCATCTAGCTACTAACTACGGACCCGTAGGTCTACAATGAACTACTCACGCATCATCGGAGAGGCACCAATGAGGATGATGAACCCCTCCGTGATGGTGTCTAGATTGGATCTGTGGTTTCTGGAACTTGCGGCGGCTGGAATTGATTTTCGTCGACTCCCCTAGGGTTTCTGGAATATTGGGATATTTATAGAGCAAAGAGGCGGTGCGGGAGGTCACCGAGGTGGGCACAACCCATCAGGGCGCGCCTGGGGGCCCAGGCGCGCCTGGGGGCCCAGGCGCGCCCTGGTGTCTTGTGCTCACCTCGGGCCCCCTCTTCGGTACTTCTTTGACCCACTGGATGTCTTCTGGTCCAAAAAAATCTCCAAAAAGTTTCGCTGCGTTTGGACTCCGTTTGGTATTGATTTCCTGCGAAGTAAAAAACAAGCAGAATACAACAACTGGCACTTGGCCCTATGTCAATAGGTTAGTCCCAAAAAATGATATAAAGTTGCTATAAAATGATTGTAAAACATCCAAGAATGATAATATAACAGCATGGAACAATTAAAAATTATAGATACGTTGGAGACGTATCACACACACACACGCGCGCACACACACACACACATTTTCTTATTTTCTGTTTTTTAGTTTTTTATACTTTTAGTTATAGAAATGTTAGATGAATTAGATATATAAATGTTAGATGAATGTTTTTTTAGTTTTTTATACTTTTAGTTATAGAAATGTTAGATGAATTTTAGATATAGAAAATGTTAGATGTTAGAGTTAGATGAATTTTGACATTTTTTTTACTAGATGATTAGAGTATATAGAAAAAAAAAGTTAAGGAATTTGATACTTTTAGTTATATAAATGTTAGATGAATTAGATATATAAATATTAGATGCATGTTTTTTTAGTTTTTTATACTTTTAGTTATAGAAATGTTAGACGAATTTTAGATATATAAATGTTAATTAGATGAATTTTGACATTTTTTTTCCACTAGATGATTAGATGTATATATGTCAAAGTTTGATCATATGTCAAAGTTTGAATTTTGACATATGCAACATTTGATCATATGTCAAAGTTTGAATTTTGACATGTGCAACATTTGATCATATGTCAAAGTTTGAATTTTGGCATATGCAACATTTGATCATATGTCAAAGTTTGATCATATGTCAAAGTTTGAATTTTGACATATGCAACATTTGATCATATGTCAAAGTTTGATCTAGTGAAATATGATCAAAGAATGCCCCCATTATGGATGTGCACAAGTTGATCCTTTTTTTCTGATCTCATCTACGTACCCTAGCTTCTATATGTCACGTTGTCTTGTGTCAAAGTATTGAAGAAATCCATGGTTTCATCATTAGCCGGAAGTAACAGGCGCATGATGGTACGAAGCTCTCCAAAGTTATTTTGGAATGGAGTTCCTGATAGGATAATTCGCTTTTTGGTATGAAGTTCAGCAAAGGCCTTCCAAATAGCGATATTCGGAAGGCTCTTGCTGAACTTCGTACCAAAAAGCGAATTATACTATCCGGGACTTCGTTCCAAAAGAACTTTGGAGAGCTTCATACCATCATGCTCCTGTTACTTCTAGCTAATGATGAAGCCATGGTTGTCTTGAATCCTTTGACACTAGACAACATGACATATAGAAGGGTAGATGAGATCAGGAAAAATATGGACCATTTTCTGCACATCCAGAATGGCGCCATTTTGTTAAATCCCTTAAAGGTTAAGAGAATCCGTTATGATTCTGAATCCTGTTCCTATAGCCAGGGACTAAAGGTTTTCCTTGTATATAAGAAATCACAATCCAATCATTTAAAAAATGTTACATTTGCATAGAATTCGTTCTCGGCGTCAACGATGCACGGCCCGCATCCTCGCCGTCGACCCGTTCGCGACGAAATCCTGCTTCAGAGGAGCCATATCATGGATTGGGCTCCGCCGGGCTGGCACTGGGAGGTGCTACCTTCAGGGGTGCGCCGCTTGGTGAGGAACCCGGCCCCGGGTCCCGTCGTCGACCCGAAGGTCCTTTGGTGGCGTTCGCGTGGGCCACTTTCGGCGCGGAGGCAGCCGGCCCCGCCGGAGGTGGTACGTCGCCGTGTCAGGGAGGAGGACGAGCACGTCTGTCACTACATGGATGCGTTGGACGTCAGGTTCTCCAATACCTGGCAGGTTCTTCGCGGATCTTACCCGAGCTATGATCCTGTGATGGTTCCTTCTCTTTGGGTGTCCACCGCCCGCGCCTCAGGAACCGCGAGTGAACTAGATTATTCTATAGGATTCGATCTGTATTAGCTAGTGATGTATTCGAGATATTCGAGACGATGTATTCGAGATTATATTATTCGATAATATTCGAGACGATGTATTCATGATTATATTCGATGATGCATATTAATTATATGGATTATTCGAGATGCATATTATGTACTATGATTTAGTTTTTCCTTATTGATTGCATGCATGCATTCTAATTTGAATACTAAATTGTTTTATATTTCTTCTGGATTGGTTAAATAAAAGCTATGGCGGACAATACCGGCAGAGAAGGAGAAGAGGCCCTGTTCAAGATCATACACTCCCCGAGCCGGCCAGATGAGAATGAAGAAGATGACGGCTCACAATATCTGAACAATACCGGGGAGGGTAATATGATATTCGATGAAGACGAACAAATAGATGAAGTCCAGAACTATGATGATCTTCAAATAACAAATACCGGCGAGGTATATTTATAGAAGCAGGCATCTGGTGATCATCACATGTTTTAATTGATTTTGTGTGTGTATGTATATATATATTAACGAATCGATCTTTCTTCTTTCAGCCCTCCGGATCGAGCAAATCTTCTACAGGCAGCAGGACAGTTCGAGGCCCGGCCAAAAAGTTGAAGGATGGCGTAAAGTACAACATCGATGCCATCAAACCTAATGGCGAATCGCACAAACCTAAGAAGAATGCGAACAAGTTCATTCGTTAATGCAGAGTTCTTGTGAAGGACCAAATCCTGATCTCCATTCAAGAATGGAAAAAGACAGCAAAGGAACGTCCAGATCTTACTTTTGTCGACCAAAGAGCAAAAGATCGGCTTTGGGAATCTCTCATGTCACATTTCACCCTACCAGATCATTTCATAGATGCAGATGTGGAGAAAGTCAAGAACGCTGCTCTTAGGAAGATGGCGATAGCATTCAACAACCACAAGAAAAGTATATGGGTCAAGTACGCCGAAGGAGGAAAGAAGACTCCAGAATTCAAGGGAACACTGGAGAAGGCAAGAGATCACTGGGACACTTTCGTGAAATTCAAGGAATCGGAAGTAGCTTAGGAACGGTCGAGAATAAACAAGATCAATGCCGCGAAAAAGCAGTGGCACCATAAGCTGGGGCCAGGTGGCTACGAGGTGGCCCGGCCTAAGTGGGATCTCGCTGAGCAACAGATGGTGGATGCAGGGGTCACTCCAGTTACATTGAGCTGGCCCCCCAGGTCCAGGACTTGGTTCTATGCGCATGGGGGGACGTTGGACCCAAAGACAGGCAAGGTTTTGGAGCGGGCAAGTCTTAAAGGAGCCGACCTTGATTTAATTGTTGCAATAGAAGAGGCTCGAACGGGGGTGTTCAAGCCCAACAGAGAGAACGACGAGCTTACACGTGCCCTGAAGAATCCTGAACACCCGGGAAGAACATGAGGCAAAGGCGTTGTTCCGTGGTTTTAGTGGTTTGCGGACTGGAACGCCGACTACAGAAGCCGTGCGAGAAAGAAGATGCATGAGGAGAAGAAGAGGAAGCTGGAGGAGGAGCAGAGGAAGCAGGAAGCAGACCGCCTTCGCATCATAAAATCAAAGCACGCTGATTTGGAACTCGCTTTCCAGCGGCAGCAGCAGCAGATCGACTCACTTAGCCAGGAAAGGGGGTCTCAGCAGCGGCAGCAGCTAGCGGATCCAGCATTGGATAGCACCATCCCATCCATGCCGAGAAGCAGCGTGGGTTCCGCCCTGGGCGATGAGGCACTGCTGGATAGATACCCTGTGGATGACATCATGGATAACACTAATTGTGAGCTACACTTTAAAATGAAGAACATATCCATGAAGGTGGCGGACGGCGTTGCTTATACAAATCCCCCTGAAGCAACCTTCCATTGCAATCCAATTCCAGTTGGCTATGCTCGTGTCGCGGTTGATGAAATGGTGGCACAATATTCGGGGCTAGAGCTTGACATTCCTGGAGGTGACGATGAGCGCACAATGGGAGAGGCCATACATCGTATCATTCTACGGAGAAAGGATTGCATCGTCTTTCCAAGGCCACCGGCACCGCGTCAGCCGGCTCCTCCTCCAAGTCCGCCACCGCGTCAGCAGACTCCTGCTCCTCCAAGTCAGCCACCGCCTCAGCAGACTCCTGCTCCTCCAAGTCCGCCAACGCGTCAGCCCACTCCTCCTCCTCCAAGTCCAGCACCGCGTCAGCGCACTCCTCCTCCTCCAAGTCCAGCACCGCGTCAGCCCAGTCCTCCTCCAAGTCAGGCACCGCGTCAGCCGTCTCCGCCGCCTCAGCGGGCTCCACCACCTAAGCAACAGCGGAAGAGAGGCGCCGCAGCTACGGCGGCTAGCGGTACAACAGGAGGCAAGAGATACCAATTTGGTCCAAGTCTCAAGCCTCTTCCTTGGTTGCCTTACGACCTGACCGAAGAGGAAAACGAGATCGAAGTGCAAGCCCAAGTGAAGGCCCATTTTGGACCGAAACCGCCCCCGCCGCCAAAGGAGAAAGTACCTGAGCATGTCATTGACCACTTTATTCGTATGGCTCAACCACCAGCTCCCAAGCATGTTGACTCAGACTATGAACGCCAAATCAAGAAGTCATATCAAGCACAAAAAAGGAGTCGAGCTCGAGCTCAAGCCAAGCAGCTGCCAAAAAAAAGCGGGAAAACTGTTCCCCAGCTGGGAGAACAGGCGGTGCAATCGATCCCCCCGCTCATTGTACCAACACATGTGAGTACCGGCACCGATTAGTTGGTAATAACCGACGATCATAGAAGGCAGGCTGAAGAGGCCGGTGTCACTGTAGAACAACTCCTAGGCATCGAGCCCATGGAAACTTTTACCGAGGAGCAACTAAAATGGAAATATGCCGGCGGCCAACCTCTGGTCAAGCCTGAGGAGATCAAGAGTCTATCAACGAGAATGTATGAATTGCATGAATGGTACATGAAAGAAACCAAGACTACCGGTCAAGAGTCCCTCATGGTGAGAGTCAGGCCAGAGCATTACTACCATGAAAATGCTCTGTATGTTGAGTTTACAGAACTGTTTCAGTTATTCAATCAAGACGCACTCGACAAATCTATCATCAGTTGCTATTGTCTGTAAGTGATTTCTTTCTGTAGTTTAATTAAGTCTCTAGCTAGCTGTAGTGCTCGTTGATCATTACCTGTAATTATCCTCACTATATTCTTTTTTGTGGTATTATGCAGAATGAAGATGTATGAAATGAAAAAAGCTGGACGCTATGGCATTGGGTTCATTGACCCAAATACTATTAATCAAGAGACATGGACGCGTCCATGGGAACGAAAAGACACAGAGAAAAGCTTGCTAGACTTCTTGGTGCACTTAAATACCTGTCCAGAAATACTACTTCCTTACAACTTCGGGTGAGTCACACTGTCTTGTACTACAAATTCTGTTTTTGCTTACTAGCTAGATGTTAATAGGTGTATAGAGGGTTTAGGGTAGTTGATGAGTTATGCACATGCCCGCTTTGAAGGAAATATGTCCTAGAGGCAATAATAAAGTTGTTATTTTAAATTTCCTTATATCATGATAAATGGTTATTATTCATGCTAGAATTGTATTAACCGGAAACTTGATACATGTGTGGATACATAGACAAAACACCGTGTCCCTAGTAAGCCTCTTCTAGAATAGCTCGCTAATCAAAGATGGTTAAGTTTCCTAACCATAGACATGTGTTGTCATTTGATGAATGGGATCACATCATTAGGAGAATGATGTGATGGACAAGACCCATCTGTTAGCTTAGCATATTGATCGTTCAGTTTTATTGCTATTGCTTTCTTCATGTCAAATACATATTCCTTCGACTATGAGATTATGCAACTCCCGGATACTGGAGGAACACCTTGTGTGCTATCAAACGTCACAATGTAACTGGGTGATTATAAAGATGCTCTATAGGTGTCTCCGAAGGTGTTTGTTGGGTTGGCATAGATCAAGATTAGGATTTGTCACTCCGAGTATCAGAGAGGTATCTCTGGGCCCTCTCGGTAATGCACATCACTATAAGCCTTGCAAGCAATGTGACTAATGAGTTAGTTACGGGATGATGCATTATGGAATGAGTAAAGAGACTTGCCGGTAACGAGATTGAACTAGGTATGAGGATACCGACGATCGAATCTCGGGCAAGTAACATACCGATGACAAAGGGAATAACGTATGTTGTCATTACGGTTTGACCGATAAAGATCTTCTTCGAATATGTGGGAACCAATATGAGCATCCAGGTTCCGTTGTTGGTTATTGACCGGAGAGGTGTCTCGGTCATGTCTACATAGTTCTCGAACCCGTAGGGTCCGCACGCTTAATGTTCGATGACGATTTTGTGTTATATGAGTTATGTGATTGGTGACCGAATGTTGTTCGGAGTCCCGGATGAGATCACGGACATAACGAGGATTCTCGAAATGGTCGAGAGGTAAAGATTCATACATAGGACGATAGTATTCGGACACCGGAAGTGTTCCGGGGGTACCGGGTACGTATCGGGTCAACGGAAAGGAGTTCCGGACACCCCCGGCCAAGATATGGGCCTATTGGGCCAAGGGGGAAACGCAGCAGCCAGCATGGGCTGCTGCGCCCCCCTTGTTGGCTGAATAGGAAGGGGAAGGGAAAAGGGGAAGAGAGAAGGAAGGGGAGGCAATTCGGCGTCCCCCTTCCTTCCCTCCTCTCTCCCCCTTCCTTCCCTCTCCGGAAAATATGGAAGGGGGGGGGGCGAATAGGATTGGGGCCCCAAGTAGGATTCCTCCTACTTGGGCGCCCCTTGGCTGCTCCCTCTCCCTCCAACCTATATATTTGTGGGGAGGGCACCGCTAGAACACACATCAAACATTGTTAGCCATGTGCGGCGCCCCCCTCCACAGTTTACGCCTCCGGTCATATTCTAGTAGTGCTTAGGCGAAGCCCTGCGCGGATCACTTCACCATCACCGTCACCATGCCGTCGTGCTGACGGAACTCTCCCTCGACACTTTGCTGGATCAAGAGTCCGAGGGACGTCATCGAGCTGAACATGTGCAGAACTCGGAGGTGCCGTACGTTCGGTGCTTGATCGGTCGGAACGAGAAGAAGTTCGACTACATCAACCGCGTTAACAAACGCTTCCGCTTTCGGTCTATGAGGGTACGTGGAAACACTCTCCCCCTCTCGTTGCTATGCATCTCCTAGATAGATCTTGCGTGAGCGTAGGAAATTTTTTGAAATTACATGCTACGTTCCCCAACAGTGGCATCCGAGCCAGGTCTATGCGTAGATGATATGCACGAGTAGAACACAAAGAGTTGTGGGCGATGATAGTCATACTGCTTACCACCAATGTCTTATTTTGATTCAGCGGTATTGTTGGATGAAGAGGCCCGGACCAACCTTACATGACCACGTTCATGAGACCGGTTCCACCGACAGACATGCAACTTGTTTTGCATAAAGGTGGCTGGCGGGTGTCTGTTTCTCCAACTTTAGTTGAATCGAATTTGACTACGGTCGGTCCTTGTTGAAGGTTAAAACAGCAAACTTGATGAAACATCGTTGTGGTTTTTATGCGTAGGTAAGAACGGTTCTTACTAGAAGCCCATAGCAGCCATGAAAAACTTGCAACAACAAAGTAGAGGACGTCTAACTTGTTTTTGCAGGGCATGTTGTGATGTGATATGGTCAAGACATGATGTGATATACGTTATTGTATGAGATGATCATGTTTTGTAAATGTTATCAGCAACTGGGAGGAGCCTTATGGTTGTCGGTTTATTGTATGAAATGCAATCGCCATGTAATTGCTTCACTTTATCACTATGCGTTAGCGATAGTTCTAGAAGCAATAGTTGGTGAGACGACAACGACGCTACGATGGAGATCAACGTGTCAAGCCGGTGATGATGGAGATCATGACGGTGCTTTGGAGATGGAGATCAAAGGCACAAGATGATGATGGCCATATCATGCCACATATTTTGATTGCATGTGATGTTTATCTTTTATGCATCTTATCTTGCTTAGTTCGGCGATAGCATTATAAGATGATCCCTCACTTAAATTTCAAGGTATAAGTGTTCTCCCTGAGTATGCACCATTGCGACAATTCGTCGTGCCGAGACACCACGTGATGATCGGGTGTGATAAGCTCTACGTTCACATACAACGGGTGCAAGACAGTTTTGCACGCGCGGAATACTCGGGTTAAACTTGACGAGCCTGGCATGTACAGACATGGCCTCGGAACACTGGAGACCGAAAGGTCGAACATGAATCATATAGTAGATATGATCAACATAGAGATGTTCTCCATTGAAGACTACACCATCTCACGTGATGATCGGACATGGTTTAGTTGATATGGATCACGTATCATTTAGATGACTTGAGGGATGTCAATCTAAGTGGGAGTTCTTAAGTAATATGATTAATTGAACTTTAATTTATCATGAACTTAGTCCTGATAGTATTTGCAAATTATGTTGTAGATCAATAGCTCGTGTTGTAGCTCCCCTATGTTTTTGATATGTTCCTGGAGAAAACTAAGTTGAAAGATGATAGTAGCAATGATGCGGACTGGGTCCGTGATCTGAGGATTATCCTCATTGCTGCACAGAAGAATTATTCCTTGACGCACCGCTAGGTGACAGACCTATTGCAGGAGCAGATGCAGACGTTATGAACGTTTGGCAAGCTCGGTATGATGACTACTTGATAGTTTAGTGCGCCATGCTTTACGGCTTAGAATCGGGGCTGCAAAGATGTTTTGAATGCCACGGAGCATATGAGATGTTCCAAGAGCTGAAATTGGTATTTCAGACTCATGCCCGTGTCAAGAGGTATGAGACCTCTGACAAGTACTTTGCCTACAAGATGGAGGAGAATAGCTCAGCTAGTGAGCATGTGCTCAGAATGTCTAGGTACTACAATCGCTTGAATCAAGTGGGAGTTAATCTTCCAGATAAGATAGTGATTGACAGAGTTCTCTAGTCACTATCACCAAGCTACTAGAACTTCGTGATGAACTATAATATGCAAGGGATGACGAAAATGATTCCCGAGCTCTTCGCGATGCTGAAATCGGTGAAGGTAGAAATCAAGAAAGAGCATCAAGTGTTGATGGTTAACAAGACCACTAGTTTCAAGAAAAAGGGCAAGGGAAAGAAAGGGAACTTCAAGAAGAATGACAAGCAAGTTGTCACTCCCGTGAAGAAGCCCAAAGCTGGACCTAAGCCTGAAACTGAGTGCTTATACTGCAAAGGGAATGGTCACTAGAAGCGGAACTACCCCAAATACTTGGCGGATAAGAAGGATGGCAAAGTGAACAAAGGTATATTTGATATACAGATTATTGATGTGTACCTTACTAGTGTTCATAGTAGCCCCTGGGTATTTGATACCGGTTCAGTTGCTAAGATTAGTAACTCGAAATAGGAGTTGCAGAATGAACAGAGACTAATTATAGGTGAGGTGACGATGTGTGTTGGAAGTGATTCCAAGGTTGATACAATCACCATCGCACACTCCCTCTACCTTCGGGATTAGTGTTGAACCAAAATAAATGTTATTTGGTGTTTGCGTTGAGCGTGAATATGATTAGATCATGTTTATTGCAATACGGTTATTCATTTAAGTCAGAGAATAATTGTTGTTCTGTTTACATGAATAAAACCTTCTATGGTCATACACCCAGTGTAAATGGTTTATTGAATCTCGATCGTAGTGATACAAATATTCATAATATTGATGCCAAAAGATGCAAAGTTAATAATGATAGTGCAACATACTTGTGGCACTGCCGTTTAGGTCATATTGGTGTAAGGCGCATGAAGAAACACCATGCAGATGGGTTTTTGGAATCTCTTGATTATGAATCAGTTGATACTTGCGAACCATGCCTCATGGGCAATATGACTAAAACTCCATTCTCCGGAACAATGGAGCGAGCCACTGACTTATTGGAAATAATACATACCGATGTATGCGGTCCGATGAGTGTTGAGGCACGCGGCGGGTATCATTATTTTCTGACCTTCACAGATGATTTGAGCAGATATGGGTATATCTACTTAATGAAACACAAGTCTGAAACATTTGAAAAGTTCAAAGAATTTCAGAGTGAAGTAGAGAATCATCGTAACAAGAAAATAAAGTTTCAACAATCTGATCGCGGAGGCGAATATTTGAGTCACGAGTTTGGCCTTCATTTAAAACAAATGTGGAATAGTTTCACAACTCACGCCACCTGGAACACCACAGCGTAATGGTGTGTCCGAACGTCGTAACCGTACTTTATTAGATATGGTGCGATCTATGATGTCTCTTACCGATTTACCACTATCGTTTTGGGGTTATGCATTAGAGACAGCTGCATTCACGTTAAATAGGGCACCGTCCAAATCCGTTGAGACGACACCGTATGAACCGTGGTTTGGCAAGAAACCTAAGCTGTCATTTCTTAAAGTTTGGGGTTGCGATGCTTATGTGAAAAAGCTTCAGCCTGATAAGCTCGAACCCAAATTGGAGAAGTGCGTCTTCATAGGATACCCAAAAGAAACTATTGGGTACACCTTCTATCACAGATCCGAAGGCAAGATCTTTGTTGCTAAGAATGGATCCTTTCTAGAGAAGGAGTTTCTCTCGAAAGAAGTGAGTGGGAGGAAAGTAGAACTTGATGAGGTAGTTGTACCTTCTCTCAAATTGGAAAGTAGTTCATCACAGAAATCAGTTCCAGTGATGCCTATGCCAATTAGTGAGGAAGTTAATGATGATGATCATGAAACTTCAGATCAAGTTACTACCGAACCTCATAGGTCAACCAGAGTACGTTCCGCACTAGAGTGGTACGGTAATCCTGTTCTGGAAGTCATGTTACTAGACCATGACGAACCTACGAACTATGAGGAAGCGATGATGAGCCTAGATTCCGCGAAATGGCTTGAGGCCATGAAATCTAAGATGGGATCCATGTATGAGAACAAAGTATGGACTTTGGTTGACTTGCCCGATGATCGGCAAGCCATAGAGAATAAATGGATCTTCAAGAGGAAGACTGACGCTGATGGTAATGTTACTGTCTACAAAGCTTGACTTGTTGCAAAAGGTTTTCGACAAGTTCTAGGAGTTGACTACGATGAGACCTTCTCACCCGTAGCGATGCTTAAGTCTGTCCGAATCATGTTAGCAATTGCCGCATTTTATGATTATGAAATCTGGCAAATGGATGTCAAAACTACATTCCTTAATGGATTTCTTAAAGAAGAGTTGTGTATGATGCAACCAGAAGGTTTTGTCGATCCTAAAGGTGCTAACAAAATGTGCAAGCTCCAGCGATCCATTTATGGACTAGTGCAAGCCTCTCGGAGTTGGAATATACGCTTTGATAGTGTGATCAAAGCATATGGTTTTATACAGACTTTTGGAGAAGCCTGTATTTACAAGAAAGTGAGTGGGAGCTCTGTAGCATTTTTGATATTATATGTGGATGACATATTGTTGATTGCAAATGATATATAATTTCTGGATAGCATGAAAGGATACTTGAATAAGAATTTTTCAATGAAAGACCTCGGTGAAGCTACTTGCATATTGAGCATCAAGATCTATAGGGATAGATCAAGACACTTAATAGAACTTTCACAAAATACATACCTTGATAAGATTTGAAGAAGTTCAAAATGGTTCAGTCCAAGAAGGGGTTTTTGCTTGTATTACAAGATATGAAGTTGAGTAAGACTCAAAACCCGACCACGGCAGAAGATAGAGAGAGAATGAAAGTCATTCCCTATGCCTCAGCCATAGGTTCTATAAAGTATGCCATGCTGTGTACCATACCTGTTGTGCACCTTGTCATGAGTTTGGCAAGGGGGTACAATAGTGATCCAGGAGTAGATCACTGGACAGCGGTCAAAATTATCCATAGTTACCTAAGAGGACTTAGGAAATGTTTCTCGATTATGGAGGTCATCGTAAAGAGTTACGTTGATGCAAGCTTTGACACTGATCTAGATGACTTTAACTCTGAATCTAGATATGTATTGAACTTGGGAGCAATTAGCTAGAGTAGCTCCATGCAGAGCATTGTAGACATAGAAATTTGCAAATTACATATGGATCTGAATATGGCAGACCCGTTGACTAAACCTCTCTCACAAGCAAAACATGATCATACTTTAATACTCTTTGGGTGTTAATCACATGGCGATGTGAACTAGATTATTGACTCTAGTAAACCCTTTGGGTGCTGGTCACATGGCGATGTGAACTATTGGTGTTAATCACATGGCGATGTGAACTAGATTATTGACTCTAGTGCAAGTGGGAGACTGAAGGAAATATGCCCTAGAGGCAATAATAAAGTTGTTATTTTATATTTTTTTATATCATGATAAATGTTTATTATTCATGCTAGAATTGTATTAACCGGAAACTTGATACATGTGTGGATACATAGACAAAACACCGTGTCCCTAGTAAGCCTCTACTAGACTAGCTCGTTAATCAAAGATGGTTAAGTTTCCTAACCATAGACATGTGTTGTCATTTGATGAACGAGATCACATCATTAGGAGAATGATGTGATGGACAAGACCCATCTGTTAGCTTAGCATATTGATCGTTCAGTTTTATTGCTATTGCTTTCTTCATGTCAAATACATATTCCTTCGACTATGAGATTATGCAACTCCCGGATACCGGAGGAACACCTTGTGTGCTATCAAATGTCACAACGTAACTGGGTGATTATAAAGATGCTCTACAGGTGTCTCCGAAGGTGTTTGTTGGGTTGGCATAGATCAAGATTAGGATTTGTCACTCCGAGTATCGGAGAGGTATCTCTGGGCCCTCTCGGTAATGCACATCACTATAAGCCTTGCAAGCAATGTGACTAATGAGTTAGTTACGGGATGATGCATTATGGAACGAGTAAAGAGACTTGCCGGTAACAAGATTGAACTAGGTATGAGGATACCGACGATCGAATCTCGGGCAAGTAACATACCGATGACAAAGGGAATAACGTATGTTGTCATTACGGTTTGACCGATAAAGATCTTTGTAAAATATGTGGGAACCAATATGAGCATCCAGGTTCCGCTGTTGGTTATTGACTGGAGAGGTGCCTCGGTCATGTCTACATAGTTCTCGAACCCGTAGGGTCCGCACGCTTAACGTTCGATGACTATTTTGTGTTATATGAGTTATGTGATTGGTGACCGAATGTTGTTCGGAGTCCCGGATGAGAAGATGGACATGACGAGGAGTCTCGAAATGGTTGAGAGGTAAAGATTCATATATAGGACGATAGTATTCGGACACTGGAAGTGTTCCGGGGGTACCGGGTACGTATCGGGTCACCGGAAAGGAGTTCCGGACACCCCCGACCAAGATATGGGCCTATTGGGCCAAGAGGGGAAACGCAGCAGCAAGCATGGGCTGCTGCGCCCCCCTTGTTGGCTGAATAGGAAGGGGAAGGGAAAAGGGGAAGAGAGAAGGAAGGGGAGGCAATTCGGCCTCCCCCTTCCTTCTCTTCTCTCTCCCCCTTCCTTCCCTCTCCGGAAAATATGGAGGGGGGGGCGAATAGGATTGGGGCCCCAAGTAGGATTCCTCCTACTTGGGCGCCCCCTTGGCTGCTCCCTCTCCCTCCAACATATATATATGTGGGGAGGGCACCGCTAGAACACACATCAAACATTGTTAGCCGTGTGCGGCGCCCCCCTCCATAGTTTACGCCTCCGGTCATATTCTCGTAGTGCTTAGGTGAAGCCCTGCGCGGATCACTTCCCCATCACCATCACCACGCTATCGGGCTGACAGAACTCTCCCTCGACACTTTGCTGGATCAAGAGTTCGAGGGACGTCATCGAGCTGAACATGTGTAGAACTCGGAGGTGCTGTACGTTCGGTGCTTGATCGGTCGGAACGAGAAGAAGTTCGACTACATCAACCGCGTTAACAAATGCTTCCGCTTTCAGTCTACGAGGGTACGTGGACACACTCTCCCCCTCTCGTTGCTATGCATCTCCTAGATAGATCTTGCATGAGTGTGGGAATTTTTTTGAAATTACATGCTACGTTCCCCAACACGCTTAATTATACATGCAAACGTGTGCGCATGCAGTTTCCACTGGATCTTGTTAATCATTGAAGTTGACGAGGGAAAAGTTCAAGTACTGGACTCACTTCTTAAAGACGTTAATGACTACTCAATCGTGAGGGGGATGGTCGACAGGTAATTTCAATCATTATCGAACTATATGTCGGCCTCTTTAGTTCATCATTTCGTGATATCAACTAATTAATAACTCCTTTATTCATTTTATTTGCCGGCGGGTAGGGCTTGGGAAAAGTTCATCAAACAGGTTGATGGCCAATGGAAAAAATAGCTGAAATTGTGTCAACCCAAGGTAATTAATTAAGTACCTAGTACCAGCTAGCTACCATCTCTTTAATTCTAGTTTCAATACCATTATCCTGCTTCATTAATTATTATCTGATTGAATTCTATTCTCGTAAAGGCCGTGAAGCAAGCGCCGGGGACTGATTTATGTGCATACTACGTTTGTGAGAACATTCGCATGATGACGTCCGAAAGGAGGAAAGATGATAGAAACCGATGGGTACGTTTGCCAGAACACTATTCACAATTTTTACATCATTATCAAATATATATACACACAACTAATACATGCATATTGATCTCTTTCTTTAAAGATGAAGGAGATGCGGGATAAGCTCCTACCAGCGGCTTGCGTACGAGCAATCCAAGAGGAAATAGCTGGATTTTTGCTAGACCAGGTCATCGAGCCCAAAGGAGAATACTATTACAAGCTGTAATGCCTCCATATCTAATGATCTGCAGATTGTAGGAGAAATTGTATATATATTCCAAATTGTAAATATATATACATGTCTATGTGTGAATGGTCGTGTGAGACATTCGATGATATATATATATATATATGATCGGTTCTACGAGAAATTCTATTTATATATATGCATAACGTGTACAATATGTAGTATCGTAAAATATGTTTGAAATGAAAAAGAATTAAATGGAAAACACAAAACTAAAAGGAAAAATAAACCATAAACCCAAAACCCCTAAACCTCTTAGTCCCGGTTGGTGTAACCAACCGGGACTAAAAGCCCCCAGCCCCCCGACGCGTGCTCGTGCCACGTGGTGGGCCTTTGGTCCCGGTTCATGTTGAACCGGGACTAAAGGGGGGGGGCTTTAGTCCCCACCCTTTAGTGCCGGTTCCAGAATCGGCACTAAAGGGCCTTACGAACTGGGACTAAATCCCAATTCTGCACTAGTGGACTGTCGCACTGCACCACCATGGATAGAACTGCATGTGTGATGAATCTGGTTCCAGATCTGAGGGCTTGCCGACTCGGTGCGTTGGGACAATGTATCCTGCCTTGATAATATTCTAGGGCTACACGTGAATGGGGTGGCGGAATTCTCAAAATAGAACCATGTGAACTACTCCATCTTAAGAAAATTAATCAACATCGAAGTTCTGGGACATGCACTTGTTCATCCCGTAACCTGGTCCGGAAGAAATTGATTTAACACCTATTTTGACAATCAATTGGGAAAGGGGACCACTCGGCAAATATGATGTATCTAGTATAGTACTGTAGCGACCTTGAGATTATCAAGATTCAGACCTAAGTTTACGCACCATGTTTCACTTCTCAAATGACTGCACACTATTTGTATGTAACAAAAAATTATATCTAGTAATTACCAGTTGGTCCGGTAAAATAGGGACATCATCTATATGGCAAATGAACTCTTTAAAGACATGGTGCCTGCAATCTCAATAATCATTGCGTGTTCGAAGAAGCCCTGACCTTAAGTTGTTCCACAACTTCATCTGCCCAACTCAACGGCCACCTCTTGAATGGAAGTTAATCCTTCCCCATCATGCTTTTTCTCTTTACATTTTACACATTATTGTTGGTTAGTCGCTTGCTCTCCCCTTCACTGCTATGAAACTGAACCAAAAAGAAGAAAATTCAGCGTGAGTGCATATAATTGAGTGTAAGTTCAGATTTCGTGTGTTTTCCTGCCGGCTTTTTTGTTGTTACCTTTAGATGTTTCCCAGCTAAACTGGTAGATATAATTACCATCCAATAATGATTGATCAGGAAAGAAGTCATGATCTAATGTAATTAATAAAAACAAAAGGCTTCACGGGAAACAATAACTTGCTACCGTTGATTCCAGCCTTGGGCCTTCTCACGTAATACTTGCAATTCCTTGTAAATCATCCCATGGCGACCGTCCTTAGTCCTTGTCCCATGAGCATAGTCCTGGGATCAATGAACATAATCTTATCGATAAATGAAGCCAGTTCCATGGTTATGTTAGCTCTACAAAATCATCAGACATGAGTTGGACTGGTTTGTGGCTGCTAAAGTGCGTGTACCTGTAAACATATGCCAGGTAAAATGTTTCCTGTAGAAACATTAGTACAGTACCAAGAACAAACAATATATGAAAAATTACTATTACCTACTTACCTTAAATTCTGATATATTATTCAACATTAAATGCATCCATGATCACATTCGAAAATATATCAGATTAGTTATATCCATCCAATCTAGTCTTGCCTAATAACGAGAGTAAGTTTGGCATGCAGGTTAATATTAGAGATCTATGAGAGGCATCGTAGCAAGCATGTGGCTGGCATGAACTTACTTCAGATTTGTTAAGCATTTTAACAAACACATGATGCGAGGCATCATAGTAGAAGCATAAGAGAAAACAGAGACATACTTTTAAGGCTGTTGTTGGCTCAAAATCACCTATGTCCAGATCACATCCATCTAGCCTCCTGAAGTAATGATGCAAATCCACAATGCTATGACGCCTAGAGGAAAACATATATGTTACCGTTCTCACGCCAGAGTTAGCACAATTTGGTTGAAAGCCAGCAGATTGGTGGTACAAGCATCCTAAGCTGATCTTGTGTGCCATCTGCGTATGATTCACAAGAGGAGAAGGTGTGTGAGTAGTACCAGAAGAGGAAAGGAAAATGGAAGGAGCAACTTCGTGCTTTTTGATTCATGTCGCTGATTCAGACCATGATATCTTGGGTTGATATCTTCTTTTATAAAAGCAACCACAAATACCTGATAGCAATTTCACAAGAGTAAATTAACAGGACCAGAACACAAATTAATGTACTTGAAATATTCTTTTTAGTGGGATTCCCATCGGCACCTGGTGGCGATAGAAGGGCAGGCTCCCAAATAAAACGACAATCTTGAAGAGCGTCAAGCCGAGGTCCCATCCCTCATTATCCATCACCCGCAACACGAAGACAATCCTGATAAATGTGTCTCTATCCTGAAGGTCTGCTTGGTGTCCTCTGTGTCCCTCGCTGTTAGCTCATCGCCTGCAGCTTCCATCACCGTCCGTCCTCTTCCTCCTCCTTTCACCATTGTTGCTTCTCATGCTGCAAAAGAGACATGTGGCTGCAGAATTAGCCTCCCTTTCCAACTTGCTGCTGGCTTTATGAAGAGGAAACCACCAAAACTAAAGTTCTCTTTAACATGAAGTGTTAGCTGCAGTTCAGAAACGAATCACGTCTGTACATGTAGTCTGTGGGCTTAGAAAAATTATGGAGAAATGAAGAAGCTTAGTGGTGACAAAATAATACGTTGTATTGGAAAAAATACCAGGGAAGTCTTAACATAGTCGATTCTTCCACCCTTCCAGCGGCCATGTACGTGTGAAATATGAGAATGAGCACCTGATTGACAGAGAACAAGGACTTGATCGACGAGAAGAAGGAAAGGTGGGGAGATGAATGGGATTACCTTTTGGTCCAGATCACCGACGGCGTCCCGCCCTCCTCTGCTAAACAACATGACGAACAGCGAAAGGCGTGATCCCCGTCATCATGGTGGCGTACTTCCTCGCAGGCAGCCGCATCATCCAGTTTCTCCGCACCCACGATGGTCATGATGCTCGTCGCCCTGTTCGGCACGTTAATGTTTGAGTGGGGATTGATGGGGAGTTCGATCTGGCGGCCACGGGAATTATGGTGACAATTGGCGTTGGTGGCGATGCTTGTTGATTCCACAGCTAGCTTTGGCGGCGTTGTGTCAAAAAGTTGGAGGACCGACGTGACGTCAACGACTGCTGGCAGGTTGAGGATCGAGGGAGAGAGAGGCGCCATCGGTGGCGGCCATCTAGGGTTAGACATGGTGGGATGTTCACTCATGTGAGGGTAGATGTGAGAGGCTACCGACTAAAAAGCAATAAGGGAAAAACCGCGGGGCAGAAAAAAACGGTGGGATGGGAGGAAAATCGGTGGGGGAAACACGATCGATGGGGGAGTACGAACGAACGACGTACGAACTCGTAGAGATATACCGAAACTCTATTGGACACTTAAAAAAACTGAAACTTCAAATGCTAAAAAAAAAGGAAAGTTAGTTAATACAATTATGCTGCTTTCATCCGTAAAAAAAGAATTAGAGATTGTGCTGCTTTAAATTCATCCATCAACTATCATCTACCGGATAGTTAACTAGCGCTGATTTTCACTAATATTCAGTTGGTGAAGGCAATTGTGTTGCAAAGTTTGACATGCTGAGACCACAAGAATACATGGAGATGGGAGGTTGCAGGAAACTCAATTTGTGGTCAACAAGAATATTGTCAAGTGCTCTCAGAGAGCTTTGTACCAGAACTCAACGAACTCGGGCTGCAATGCAGGAGACACGGATGAACTATGAAGTTTGACTTGTAGGTGTGCTGCGACTGCTTCTTCTGTTGGAGGTGCTATTGACCCTCATGAGCGTCCTCCCTGGGGTGCCACCTACTCCGATCGCTACTTTGAGGATGTTTGAGTATGCCCCAGTTTCTGGCAGGTTTGCGATCTTCTGCTTGAGAAATCGGCGACACACGCAATACAAAGTTGATGGTTGTATTTCCATCATCTATCAGATTTGTTCTTGATTGGATAGTGGAATCTCAGAATATTATAAACAAAATAATTATGTTCAGCGAATTTGAAGTACTCACAAATAAAAATTAAATCACAAGGGTTACAAATCTAATTAAGATGAGTAAAGGCTAAACCAGTATTGCATGCAATCAAATCAGATCATATGTATGATGTATGCATTTTCTAGTGCCATGTAGCACACTTCTAGTGATCCTCACAACTTTTATGATCATGTCCTAGCGCATTCGAGCATAGTTTGTTACAAACCTCCACTAAAAATTTGTATGAAAACTCCATACTTTGATAGATTTTCCATCAGTCTGGTCCTGCACGACGAATCCGGATCTCTCCATCCAGTGTTTGCTATTCTTCTTTCCCATTTTCCTTTTCACATTTCAACCTCTCGATTAGTACTCCACGCATGGCTCACATCGTAGTCGGGACCATGCGGCTTCGTCCATCTACATGTCCTAGCCTATGTTCAGTGCCTAATGCCCATACATCAAGCGTGCCCAATCAAGGGCCATCAACAATAACACTTTCCCTGAATTAAGACAGGTGGGCATTGGTTGTTGTGCTACATCAAGATATGTTAAATTCGCAAACACATATGGTTTTAAGTTTTTAAATTAGAAATCTTCTACACCCCTCCTCCCTCCAGTCCACAACATTTGAACCCTGGATTTGATGCTCCGCTAAGTCAGGGTTTTTATGCCTTTAAGATGTGTTTGATTTCCTTCTCTTCTCTCATTCCACACTTGTATTTTGAAACTAATGGAATATTTAGTTTGGCGGATGGGGGAGACGATGAAGTGTGTTTTATGTTTATTTATAATGCGGTTATTTGGCGGGCCTTTCATGGTGTGATTCTGTGTTATGCGATAATCAACTCATGATTTTGTTGGTAAATTCTTGCGTCGGTGGCTACATGTACTATATTGATGCTATAGTATCATCACATGGTGGCACTTCTTTTTTGTAGGTGGTAAGAGAGTGCATGGGGTTGTTATGTTTTTCCAGCCGGTTGGTGTTGATTGATTTGAAAAATCGTTGGCCCGATCAAAATCATAAACAAATTCAAAATTGAATATATCAATATAATAAAAGAGCTTCAAAATTAGGGAATATGATGAATTAAAATAATTAAATGGGAGAGCTTCTTGAGAAATTATTGACCCGGTCAAAATCAGGTGACCAAGTTTTAAACTGAAGACTTCAATTAATTGTGAGGACTTAACAATTAGGAAGCATAGTGTATAGATAAGAGAATTGAATGAGAGCTTTGAGAAATTGTTGACTTGGTTAAAATCGGGTGAGCCAATTCTAATTGGACACCTCAATTGATTGTGAGGCTTTTTATCCCTAGGGAGCTTAGTGATATAGTAGATATGATAGCAGGCAAAATTTTCAATTGTATACCACATGGCATCCAAAACCTTGATAGATTGCCTATTTTTATTATCCATTGATAAAAAAATAGTAGTTTAGTCATTGACTATCTTCAGGGAAATGAATACTAACAAAATCTTGTAGAGCTTTCCAGACATATGTACTGCCTTTTCTTTTCTTGCTGAAAATAATTATGTTTAACCATTATGCACTTAATAAGAGAGAATTAGTCATTAAGCCTAATGTTTTCTTTAAAAAAGGAAAGCATCATTACTACCAGCCTCTACAGCAAGATATGATTCGGACAACCACCGAACAGATAAATAAGCAAAACACAAATTAGTTGTAACTATAATATATCCAAAGGCTCTAGTTTTCTATCTATTTTTCATAACTAAACACACAACACAGTCAAAGGGTCCTCCCAATAATCTACGTAGGATCGTTAGCCCTCCTCTAATTAGGGACTCGATTTGCCACCACAAGCTCTCGTTCAAGTTGGTTGTGCTATGTGGAATTTATATTTGTCTGTGTCTATTGTACATGCGATCCGACATGTAGAGATAGTTAGGCATTCTATAGCAACTTCACATGAGTACGTGACCCGGCCTCCCTTCTTGCACCCTCCATGAACTGTGAAGCACCAAAATGCTCATAGCCGACCCATCTACCATTTCCGGTCAGTATACTTATCCAGGAAGAGTAAATTTGGTTTCTTTATGTTTTAGACTTTCAGTTTACCACACATTGTCATACCCATCCATGGGAGTGTACTGAGCGTGATGGATATGGGCCGATGGCCTGTGGGACAAGGCCGGTGACTTGGCTCTGCTAGCTACAAATGAAAGCAGCTTCAGCCAAGTGAGACATCGAACATAAAGGAACTGAACATGTCTTGTTCCTCTGCCATGCTCCTATTCTACTCTGAATCCTCTGCTTTTTGGTGGCTGCTCTCAACAAGATGTATTTATATCCTCCATCTTTTTTTTTATTTTTTTAGAAAAGGAGGAAGATCCCCGACCTCTGCATTTGGACGATGCATGAAGCTACTTTATTAATTATTCACAAAAGACCTTACAAAGAAATACTACAGTAAGTCTGAAGCCACCGTCTAGGCAACATCTGTCGCTACTCCTATCTAGTTGATGAAGGGATGCTGATAGTCCGGGCCTAATACCACAGATCTCGCAGCCAAGCCTAACATCTATGACCTGAGGCCCCAACCAAGCCACTTGCCGGGTATGGGGCACACACCGGTCCGGCGCGCTCTCAGAGGCCGCCGCCGCCAACTGCCACCACTCCATCTTCAGAGCTGTACTAACGCATCAACCTTGCCCGGTCTAGCTGCCGTCGACGCAACCACGGAGCCCAACAACACCACCTCCCTACGCGTGAATTGCTGAGCACGTCGCGGTCGCCACCGGTACACCTCAGCACCATGCCACCAAGTACCACCAGCCGACACAGCTTGAAGTCTCTGGAAGATCTGTCGTGCGTAGCACCTGCCGACCAGGCATGACAAAGCGTAGCACCTGTCGGCCAGGCATGACTTGACATCTCCACTGAAGCTCCATGCAAGACGAAGCCGCTCCACCTCCCACCTCTGACTTCCAGCACTGCTCCACAAATAATGCTCCCAAGAGAGAAACGACACCGCAGTGTCACCTTTGTCCGATCTGGAAGACCAGATCCTAGGGTTTCCCCCAGAGCAGTACGAGTGGGTCGACAGTAGTCACATGACGATGCCTTCATCAAGGTAACGACGCAGAACGCCACCATCGCCCGCCGTCGGCTCGGTTTTCACTGGCAACTATGTCTCCCCGACTCGCAGCCGGTACTAGATGACGGATCCGGAGATCCGAACACCCAGCCTCAGGCCGACCTCCTCTGACGGAAGAGATGACCACCACCGCCGGCTGCACCGGTCAGAACAAATATGACCGGAGGTGCCACCGATGAGACCACCAGGCCCTCCATGCCGCCGTCGCTGATCTGAAGGCAGATTGCACGCCGCCGCAGCCTAGCCGGCCACCGCTGCCGACCACAACCGTCGCCGCCGCCGCCGCCGTCCGAAAGGCCGGTCGTTGCGCCCACAGCCCACGCTGCCGTCCATGACTGGGCTGCCCGCCGCGCCTAGCCGCCGCCGTCCGAGGACGGGCCGGCCACCCGCCGCCTGCCGCAACCATCCGCCGCGCCGCGGAAACCTGATCGGCCGCGCCACCACACGCCTAGGGGCCCCGCACCACCCTGGAGACGTGGGAGAGAGGAAATCCCCCGCCGCCGCCGTCGGCCCCCGGGCTTAGCCCGGCGGCTTCCCCCGGCGGTGACGGAGGGAGAGGAGGAGGGAGTGCGCGGCGGCGGCGGCGGCTAGGTTTTTGGGCTCCACCCGAGTCGCCCTAGGGGTGGGGCGACGCAGGGGCGACCCTAGTCTATTCAACGAAGTCGTGGCCTCGGACTATGACACACAACACAGTCAAAGGGTCCTCCCAATAATCTGCTCAGTTTTCTTCCTACGTAGGATTGTTAGCCCTCCTTTAATCAGGGCCTTGATTTGCCACCACAAGCTCTCGTTCAAGTTGGTTGTCCTATGTGGAATTTATATTTGTCTGTGTATTGTACATGCGATCCGATATGTAGCGATAGTTAAGCATTGTATAGCAGCTTCACATGAGTACGTGACCCGGCCTCCCTTCTTGCACCCTCCACGAGCTGTGAAGCACCCAAATGTTCATAGCCGACCCATCTACCACATCTCCGGTCAAAAAGTACTATAACTAAAGCGGGAGCGTTTCGAATTTTCTTATTTTTTTGAATTTTTTTCGGCGCCTACTGTTTGTATTTACACGGCAACGTCGCAGGCAGTGAACAGTAACGTTAGGTGAACAGTAGTATGCATGCACAGTATTTTTTTTATGAACAATACTTCCTGATGAAAAAAACCCGAAGATAAAATATGCAATTTAAAAAAATATAAAAAATGGATATACTTTACACATTATTTCTCTTCCCTTCTTCCACCCTCATGTCCTTATATAGAGAGTTAGGATTTAGAATTTTCTATACATCATTTCTCGACATCAATATATTGATGCACAACACCGGCGTATCAATACACAGCCGCATCAATCATCTCCTAACTCTTTCCGATGATGATGTTAACAGAGCACAAAAACAGTAGGCCGGAATAGTATATTTGCACGAACAATAATCCGTGAAAAATAAAATTCTGGATCGATTACTGCCCATTTTTACAACGCAACAACAATTAAAAATACATTAACAAATATCCGAACATTTTCCGAATGAATTCACGACTACTAACCGAAACAGTAGTCCAAATAAACCGAAACAACAACTCCGAATAAGCCGAAACAATAAAACCAGTGAAACGAAACAACACCCGAATAAACCGAAAACATTAACCCACATGGATCATAAAACTGAAACAGTAGCCGAATTTTAAACCAAAAACAATACACCCGAATAAACCGAAACAACTAAAAAAATACTACGCATTCACATGAACAGAAATCCATAAGAAATATATTTAAAATAATGGAACTCCTCTTCCTCAGATCCGAAACAGTAAAACCAGTGAAACGGACCAATATCAGAATAAACCAAAAGCATTAGCCCACCGAAATCATAAACAGAAACAATATCTACTAAAAAATACCCAATCAAAAACCGGACATTATCGGAATGAACTCAGGACTACTAACCGAAATAATAAGCCTTTCTGGTTTTTTTTTGGCATCTACTGTACACTTTACGGCAACGTCAACATCAGCAATCGTAAAAGTGAACAGTAATAAGACGGTACCAGTGAATAGTAAATAGACATGAGCATGAACAGTGGCTGGACATGAACAAGTAAAACGGGAAGAGTTTTTTTTTTGAAAGGTGTTGTTGAAATATGCGTATCTGATGAACAGTACCGATGAACAGTTACCATACTTCAGCAAAAAAAAATACTTCTTTTTTACGTACTGAATATCATCATAGGTATTTATGTTTCAAAAAAAGATTTTTTATTTTATTTTTCTTTAGGTTCATTCTTACACACTGGTACCCCATAATTTTATTTTCCTCTAACGGTTTAAATGAAATACGTATGATTTTTTAGAACAATAACCTGAATAAACCAGAAAAACAATTCCGAATAAGCCAAAACACTATTCCTGAAACAATAATTTCGTACGCAACAGTGTTTACGTGATCGGTGTTTCCATACCCGCCGAATAAACCAAAATATATACCTATACCCACCCCGGAAAAAGAGAACATAATTTTGAATGAACAGTACCCAGTGCATCTGCGTGAACAAAAAACCAAGGAAAATATATTTAAAAAAATCTGAGATTTTTTTAAACAAAAGTGGTAAAGGATTGTTTTTCCTCTTTTCAAGATTTTTTATATTACCCACTGTTGAAAAATTATGTAGGGTGATTACACTTGTTGTATGTCAGTTTACCTCAGAAATTTCTCAATCCGAGTCCTACCACTCACCGCTTATCTCACTCACTAACCACTCTTTGTGAGACATCATCGACCGCTTTCTTCTACTAAAACAATTCTTTTCGACTCCCCTTCTCTCTCCTGCCTGATACGTCTTCGTCGTATCTACTTTTTCTAACGTTTTTTCTCTTGTTTTGGACTCTAATTTGCATGATTTGAATGAAACTAACCCGGACTGACGCTGTTTTCAGCAGAACTACCATGGTGTTGTTTTTGTGCAGAAATAAAAGTTCTCGGAATGGAACGAAACTTTACGAGGAATTTTTATACAATAAAAGAAAAATACTGGAGTCAAGAACCACCGGAGGGGGGCACCTGGGTGGGCACAACCCACCAGGGCGCGCCACCCCCTCCAGGCGCGCCCAGGTGGGTTGTCCCCACCCGGTGGCCCCACAGACCCTGAAACCGACGCTATAAAATCCTATTTTTCCAGAAAAAAATTAGAGAGAAAGAATTATCGCGTTTCGCGAGACGGAGCCGCCGCCACCTCCTGTTCTTCATAGGGAGGCCAGATCTAGAGTCCGTTTGGGGCTCCGGAGAGGGGGATCTTCGATCTTCGTCATCACCAACCCTTCTCCATCGCCAACTCCATGATGCTCCCTACCGGGAGTGAGTAATTCCTTCGTAGGCTCGCTGGTCGGTGAGGAGTTGGATGAGATTCATCATGTAATCGAGTTAGTTTTGTTAGAGCTTGATCTCTAGTATCCATTATGTTCTGAGATTGATGTTGCTATGACTTTGCTATGCTTAATGCTTGTCACTTTGGGTCCGGGTGCCATGAATTCAGATCTGAACCGTTTATGTTATCACCATTATATCCATGTTCTAGATCCGATCTTGCAAGTTATATTCACCTACTACATGTTATGATCCGGCAACCCCGGAGTGACAATAGTCGGGACACTTCCCGGTGATGACCGTAGTTTGAGGAGTTCATATATTCACTGTGTGTTAATGCTTTGCTCCAGTTCTCTATTAAAAGGAGGCTTTAATATCCCTTAGTTTCCAATATGGACCCCGCTGCCACGGGAGGGTAGGACAAAAGATGTCATGCAAGTTCTTTCCATAAGCACGTATGACTATTTACGGAATACATGCCTACATTATATTTATGAACTGGAGCTAGTGCCGTATCGCCCTAGGTTATGACTATCACATGATGAATATCATCCAACGAATCGCCGATCCAATGCCTACGATTTTCCTACATATTGATCTTGCTAAGTTACTACTGCTATTGTTACTATTGCACTTGCTACAAAACTACTGCTATCACTGTTACTATCACTATTGCTGTTGCTACTATTATCAAAACTATCATACTACTTTGCTACTGATCACTTTGCTGCAGATAATTAATCTCCAGATGTGGTTGAATTGACAACTCAGCTGCTAATACTTGCAAATATTCTTTGGCTCCCCTTGTGTCGAATCAATAAATTTGGGTTGAATACTCTACCCTCGAAAACTGTTGCGATCCCCTGTACTTGTGGGTTATCACTGCCCTATCTCTTTCTCGATTCCTAATGTGCTTCGTTTCTCTGGAGGGTAAATCTGCAATAAATCCCACAACGTTTTTATCCTTTTCCCCAAATAATTATTTCAACATACATGATACGTCATCTTGCTTTGTTAAGAAATTCATGTTGATTTGTCCTTTGTCTATTTTGTAATTGCAGCACCACAACATAGAGATTGGATTTTGATACCATTTAATGGGATGCCCTATTAAAAATTCTAAAGAGTCAATAAAAAATTATTTTGTATTATGTATTTCTTTCCTACGTACAATCGAGAGAAGAGTAATATTTTATCTATCCAATGTAAACTTTATCTCCCTTAGTGAGCATATTCTATGGATAAAGACAAAGCAGAACTTGATTTTGTATATATTCTGTTTCCAGACAATTGATCCGTTCAAAATGGTGTATTGTATATTTTCTTCTGACATAAACTACTTAATTATATTTTACTTCAAAGTTGACAAGACAATAATCTTATTATAACAAAATTGGCGAGAAGACTTACCACCTAAATTCTCATTTATTCGATCACGAGTTCCGTATGAGTAAGAATTAAATGTCTATAATAAAAAAGGTTTCCTACTAAACGAGGTTCATTTCCATGGCTTTGTAAGGGAACAGTGGGTCAAAACATAAGATAGCGAAGTTGATCCATAATATAGATAGGAACAAATAGTTACTATAATTTTCTCCAAACATTCCATAGAATATAACCAAATATAGATGAAGATATAGCATATAAGGTGTCATTGCCACTCGATAATTCAAAGTGTGAAGCACCTAAACATTTTCTTCAAGGTCAACTATTGAATGAGCCCTCTTAATAGTTTACAAAAAAAAACATTTCTTGCTTCTTTCGATAGAAATATACTAATAATAGATTAATTGCTGAAAAGGATGTACTACATGTTCAATCGGAAGAAACTACCCAAGGACCTACATCAAACTATTCGTCGTAAAAAAAAGTCACTCAACCAACCTCTTCGCTTCACTTCCTATTCCTTTTCTTTAACCAAATGAACAATAAAAATTCAGACGGGCTCTCTTACGGGCGCGGCGTGACGCCGCGCTTTTTTCGGCGCTAGTATCCTTATCTAGGAAGAGCAAATTTAGTTTCTTTTACGCTTCAGACTTTCAGTTTACCACACCTTTTCATACCCGTCCATGGGAGTGTACTAGGCATGATGGATATGGGCCAATGGCCTATGGGACTGGGCCGGTGGCTTGGCTCCGCTAGCTACAAAATGAGAGCAGCTTCAGCCAAGCGAGACATCGAACATAAAGGAACTGAACCTGTCTTCTTCCTCTGCCCGGTTCTACTCTGAATCCTCTGCTTTCTGGTGGTTGCTCTCCACAAGCAGCAAGTGTCCCTCGGTGGAAGCTCTTCACAAGCTGTATTTATTTCCTCCACCTTCTATCCGATGACGTCGTGGCCTCGGGACGTGAGCAGCATACACTTGTTTGCCAGTTGAAATCTCAACGTCTCTCTCCCCCGGTTACCCGGAGAACCCGGTCAGAAGGTCTTTGCACCTGATTGGCATTTCGTTGGTTACTATTAACAGATACTGATGTCTGTGTATGTGTGGCTTAATGATGTGAGTAACGGTGTTCTTTTTGCAGCAAAGCAAAATGCAATTGCAACAAAAAGAAAACAAAAAATCTTTTTAAAAAGGTAAGTGCAATTACTACGAGGACAAGTTGCAATTCCACTAAAATAAAAGTGTAGTTTCAACAAATGCAAAACTAGTGAAGTATCAATAATAGGCTGAATGAAAGTTCAGAAAAGTGACTGAAACTTAACAAAAGTAACTGAAATCACAAAAGTGACTGAAACTTGACAAAAAAATTACTGAAACACAATTGCACACACAAAAAGGGACTGAAACCTCAACTGCTTAAAAATAAGGAGAGTCTAGTTAATACAATTCTGCTGCTTTCATTCATAAAGAAAGAGAGACTATGCTGCTTTAAATTCATACATCAACCATCATCTACCGGATAGTTAACTAGCGCTGATTTTCCCAGCTCCATTCATGGCATTTGTACGACAGTTATTCAACCGATGAAGCCACTTCTGTTGCACTTATGCACCCTGTCCTTCACCCTTCATTCATAAATATTCGGCACTTCTAGTGCTCTAGAGTTCATAAGAAGAAGAAAAGTGTTCTATGTTGCTAGTTGTGCTTGTGCAAGCATGGGGATGATATCCATGAATACATGCGAGTAGGAGGTAGCGGGAAACTTAGTTTGTAGCCAACAAGAATAACCTGTCGTGTAAATCTTGGATCTTGGGCTGCAATGGAGGACACACAGCTGGACGAACTGCGGACTGCGGGTCTGCTATGACTGCTTTGCGAAAATCAAGGATCTTGCCCTACTTCGATCATGACTTTGAGGATGTTTCAGTGTGTCCTAGTCACCCAATGTTCTTGTAGCTTCACGACCGTTTGGCTACAGGCTAATACTCCATTGTCTATAAGATCTTTTATGGATCATACGGCATTAATTTTTGGTTTGCATACACCGGTAGAAATAATTTCCCATGGGCAAGAGTTCAAAGATTTTCTGATTTGCCAATTATTTTTGGGCTGAATGTTTTGAGCTTTCTTTAAGATCAGATTTGTTACATTTTTAATACAGTTCAATCCAAGACCAACAGGAAGAAGTGTATGTAAACACATGTGATAGGCCTAGGCGGTTTCACATTGAAACCACCTGTGATAGGCCTTATCGCAAGCATATGTGAACATACAACCTTCTTCCACATGTTTATCATCCTAGACGGCTCATTCAACCACTCGAGGTTCTCCTTTTTTGTTCATTATATATATTTCGAAATGCGCAATCGTAAAAATTATAACATCCATTTCTCCGACAAGTATTTTCGGACGGAGGGAGTATTCATTACTTTGAAACCATCATGAAATTACATATTTAGAAGCAATAGCATTTTGTGCTCTTGCTTTGTTCGTTCTATCATCTTCTTCCCTCTGTTTGTTCGCGAAGGCGTCACAGATTTGTTTTCCGTAGAATCGCAGAAGGGCTCGAGTTCCACTATCAGGGGATAATGGAACAAAACAGAAAAATGTATCTTGGTGCAAACGAATGTGGCATAGATGAAGAAGCTCTCTGACTTTTAAATATGGAGAGTCTAGTTAATACAAGTCTGTGCTGCCTTAAATTCACCCATCAAACATAAGATGCGTATAGTTAAGTTGTTTTGATTTTTCTAGCTCCCCACCCATTGCATATGTACCTTGGTTATTCACTTTGTGAAGGCACTAATGTTGCACTTATGTACCCTCTCGCTCAGCCCCCAGTTTATAAATAATCGGCACCTCTAGTGCTACAGAATTCACAAGAAGAAGAAAAGCGTTCTACAATCTAGTTGTGCAAGCATGGGGAACATATCCATGAAATTGATGCAAAGTTTGACATGCCGAGACCAAAAAAATACATGGGAGTAGGAGGTAGCAGGAAACTTAATTTTTGCAAAACAAGATAACAAAGCTCATGGCAGAGAAGGTGCTCTGCCGGCGGCTGGGTATACTTCGTGAAGGAGACAGACAACGTCACGAAAGACGCCATCACCAAGTTAATGAGTTTTTCTGTGGACAGCTGCCCGCCATTGCTGTCAGTGCACTTCACGCCCTGTTTCGGCTTGACTGTCACCTTGCCACAGTGGTTGAAGATGTGCTCATCGAGCACGGGGGTGCTGATGTTTTAGATCATGAGCAGATCGAGCCGGCTGATGGCACAGTTGTGGTCTGATCATCGCCTCTAGTGGCCATATCTGGTTTACCTGTTCCAATGTTAGCATGCCCTGTTTGCTTTTCTACTTGGGGAGCCTATTCCCCTGCTCGTGCTTTTGATGTTGTTCTAGCCAGGAAGGCCACCATTCTAGCTCGTTGCTTCAAGAATTGTATCCAGTGTCTTTTACTTTGCTTTGCAACTTAATTCAAGTGCGAGTGTCATGTGCTTTGCTTTGCAACTCAATTTCAGTGCGAGCTTCAGCCATGTTGTTGTTTCTTCCGTGTTTCCCTTGTTCCGCATGTTAGAGCACAACTTCAACATTATCAGCTGGAATTTACAGGAGCTGAACCGTCCGGACCGTCGCACCGCTGTTTATGAGATTATTATTGTTGCTTCCTCCTGTAATGTACTCTGCATCCAGGAATCCAAGTTACTGGTGATGGATAATGCCACTGCTGCCAACATTCGGGGCTTCAGAAGCTTGGTATAAAATTATTGAAAAATTGGCCTTTTATGATTATATTGGTAATAATCAGGCAAAAGGGGGATTATTCAGAGGTTGTTGCTGACCCATACCACATAGTTCCAGAAACTACGAAAACTACAAAAAACAACAACAACAACAATAACAACAACAACAGCAACAGCAACAACAACAACAATACTACTGGAAAGTATAGTTTCAATATTGGTTGAAGGGCTTTACCCAGAGGCCAGCTATCGGAACTCGAGGAGGCATCATGTTGCTGTGAAATGAAGATTGTCCGATGGCTACTGATATCTAGCTTGGGGAGTTCCACCTTTCCGCCAGACTTGTCAACACCGACCTCTCATTCAAGCTCACCATGGTGTACGGCCCCACTGCCAGAAATAGAAAAGATGATTTCTTTGCGGAATTGATCACCTAGAAACATCCTCCGACACTAGATGGCTTGTCAAAGGGGATTTTAACCAAATCTACCATGCCAAGGATAAAAACAAGAGGAATGCTAACATCTCACGCATCAATCATTTCCGAACTACTCACTCTCCATTCTTGTGAGCTTAGAGCTCCACCTGTAGAACAAAAAATTCACTTGGAGCAATGAACACATTAAGACGACACTCTGCAAGTTGGATAGCTATTTTTTTTGCAACTCCGGATGGGATCTGCTTTTTGATAGTCACGTCCTCCCTACTTTATCGTCATCTCTCTTGGACCACTGCCTGCTACTCCTCGCTAGCGACCGTGGACCTAAGCGCCCCAGAGCCTTCAAATTTGAGAATTTTTGGACAAGGTTTCCCGGATTCAAACAGGTTGTGTTGGACGCTTGGGCCAAGCTTACCAAGCATACAGAGCCTTGACGGATCCTGGCAGAGAAGCTTAGGCACACCGGAGTTTCTCTTCGCCGATGGAGTAACACATTCTTCTCCAATACTAAATTGCAGCTCACCATCTCCCTAGAGGTGATTCTATAGCTCTACATGGCCATGTACACATGCCCCCTATCGTCGAGGAGATACCTGAGGGCACAACTTAAGAAGTCATGTTGCAAGTAATCATGTGATTTTGATATGTGTTTGATATTTTGATGATATGTATGTTGTGATTTCCTTAGTGGTGTCATGTGAACGTCGACTATATGGCACTTCACCATATTTGGGCCTAAGGGAATGCATTGTGGAGTAGTTATTAGATGATGGGTTGCTAGAGTGATAGAAGCTTAAACCCTAGTTTATACGATACTTTGTAAGGGACCGATTTGGATCCATATGTTTAATGCTATGGTTAGATTTTATCTTAATACTTTTCTCGTAGTTGCAGATGCTTGGGAGGGGGTTAATCATAAGTGGGAGGTTTGTTCAAGTAAGAACAGCACCCAAGCACCGGTCCACCCACATATCAAATTATCAAAGTAGTGAACGCGAATCAAATCAACATGATGAAAGTGACTAGATGAAATTCTCGTGTGCCCTCAAGAATGCTTTGCTTATTATAAGAGACCGTTTTGGCCTGTTCTTTGCCACAAAAGGATTGGGCTACCTTGCTGCACTTTATTTACCGTTACCGTTACTTGCTTGTTACAAATTATCTTGCTATCAAACTACCTGTTACCGACAATTTCAGTGCTTGCAGAAATTACCTTGCTGAAAACCGCTTGTCATTTTCTTCTGCTCCTCGTTGGGTTCTACACTCTTACTTATCGAAAGGACTACAGTTGATCCCCTATACTTGTGGGTCATCATATCCCCACTAGATATTTCTTTTAGGTGAAATTTGATTAGCCCCCGTCTTATTTCATGGCAGAATCTTCTATCCTGATTGGAGTCGATTAACCTGACACATAGGCAAGATGAATTTCATTGGAATCTCATTACGTCTAGGTAACAGTCGACTCTATGTACCGTCCGCTCATGCATTCAGAGGTTCCAGTGGATAATAACAAGAAAATTTGAAAGTCGAAGGTTCCACTAAAAAGTTAAAATCTTCATGTGGTATTTTTGGAGAGGAGTTATGCTAACCAAAGACAGCCTCGCCCGTTTACAATTTGCAAGGAAAGCAAGAAGCGTGGCTTTTGTACTACCGAAAAAGGCTTTCGCCCCGCTTTATATATAAAGCACCGACCGATCACAACTCAGATACAAACGCACGCCACCACAACACACGCACACACCCAAGGCAGGATACAAAGGCGCTGAGCGCAACAACACTACCCCTAGTACTACAAGAGCACCCGGAGTCCTCAACCTTGAGCATGCCACCGCGAAGAGATGAAGCCGCATACGACGAACCGTGTGCTCCAAGGCGGCGCCTTCAGGAAGGTTACGACACCAGAGCGCCGCCACCGCCCGACCCGAGGATCAGAGTTTCCCCTGGAGCAACACGACAGCAATGAGAGCCGTGACGACGCCTTCAAGAAGGGAACGAGCTTCGCTGCCGCCGGTCCGTCCGAAGGTAGATCAAGTTTTCACCACAGCAACACTCACCACCACCGGACGCCACACCCCAGCGACCACGCCGCCCACATGACCATGGCCACCAGGCAGCACCTAACCACGGGCTCTGCCCATGAGCACCACGGAACCACCACCAGGGCCACCGCCCCGGCATCCCAGACCTTGACACCACCTCGCTCGAGACCCACCACAACCCCAACCAAAGATACGGGCGAAAAGGGCCCGCCTTTCACACCCCTGGGCTGCCCAACGCCGAAACCCAATAGGTCGGCCAAAATTGGCCTCCATCGACCCGTCCGAGGCACCGGGCACGAGACGAGGACAGCCCTGTTGCCGGGCGCGAGACAAGGTCGGTCCTGATGCCGGGCGCGAGACGAGCTCGGACCTGCTGCCGAGCGTGAGACGAGCGATGGACCATTGTCGGGGGAGGGCCGAACCTTCGACGAAGGTAGCAACCGGACGACGAGGAGAGGGACCGAAGGTCGAAACGGGCCTCCTACAGACGAGCCGACGCCAGAAAGCCAGCCGCCGTCCCAGCCGGCCCGCCGAGCTATCGTGATGCCGACACGACGAATGGACCAAACGTTATTTTTTTTCATAGTATGTTTGCGCGTTCTACATGGTCATTCAGGTAGCATATAATTTGTATCCGCCCACAAGTGTTGTCAATATTTTTGGTCACTGGTTGGGCGGTATTCCAAATAAGTTTAAAACGCTAATAAGAGTGGGAGTGTATGTCTTGCTGTGGCCGCTTTGGCTATGTAGAATTGATTTGGTTTTATGAATAAATTATTGTCCTTTCCAGGTTATTTTCCGCTGTACGCACTTGCTTCGTATGTGGTCTACACTACACCGAACAGAGTGTCAACCACTGCTCAAGGCGGCATGTATGCGGTTGAAGCAGGTGGCCATGAAAGTTTTTACCCAACATGGATGACAACATAATCTTTGGATCATCCACCGCCTCCTTCGATGTAGGCATAGTATCGGTTATATGACTCTTCTGTTGCTAACATTTTGTTTTTTTGTCAGACTGTTGGTATTAGTTGTGTGCATCTTAACTGTGAGGACATGTTGCTCATATTATTTGTATCCACTTAATTCTACATTTTAAGTCAATAAAAACACTATTTATAAAAAAGAAACATCAACTTCAATAACCGAAAGGCAGCAAAGAGCCAAAGACGACCGTCGTTGTTCGATGTTCATGGTGATTGTGGCCGAAATGGTGTTGGCGATCAATGAAACGTGTGACATGGAGAGAGAAAGAGCACATTTCAAACCGCAGGGAGCATAGTGTCGGTCATATCACCATTCTAAACCTTGTATTTCTACCATTACAAAATCTGGTGTGTTTAATTTTCTGAAATAAGAAAAACACAAAAAGACCGCTCCACCGTGAACGACCTGGTGCCACGGGGACCGGAGAACGTACTCCACAAACTGCACTGTAACCTCGATAACCGGCCAAAGGACACCACACATCTCATCGAAAATGCTTTCATGGCTTATGATTTGTGATACGCCAACATGGACATGTACGTCGCCCACTGGGTGTCCCTTCCCAGGACACGCTCCGTTTTCCCTTCTTTCCGGCCACTCGCTCTCGCACTCTTCCGAAACCTGGAGCACGGGCCGGCGGAGTCTGCCGTTCGATCTCCTGTACATACCAGCGCACGCACGCTACGTACAGGAGCTCCACACACCGGAGGCCGCAGGATATGCCACTTTTACAGTGGCCATCGTCGCACGCGCACCACCAATTATTCGCCGACCAAGCCATGCCATGGACTTCCTTCCAAAAAAAAAAAGCCATGCCATGGACACGGGTGCTTGTCAGGTTCCATCGACTACGCGAGTGCATGCCAAGATTCCGTCGCTCCAATCGTCACAAGCTTTCGCCCGGCCCTACGATCGCGCGGCGGCGAGCAGATCTATCATCCTCCGCTGACCACCGCCCACCGCCGTATCGGCGCAAAGTCGGCGTGCAAGAAGAAAAAGTGGCACGCCGATATCTTTCACTTTGCTCCGTCATGCGTTCGTGCGCATCCTAGTAAGTTCTGTAAGCTCGATCCTTGTATATACCACATCAGCAATACATGCGGCTCATATTCACGTCCGAATAATCTGAGGCGGGCGTCAATCTATCGAGATGAAGCAATCAGCGGCGAAGCCAGCCTAAAAAATATGTGGGTTCATCGATAAATTTCTGATTTTTTTTCTTCACAATGAACAGTGACTGCACAGTATTTTTAAGGCTGTTTTGCTGAAAAGCTGTGGAGTCGGCCGACCCCACAGCTAACACGTAGCTCCGCCACTGCACGTGTCACAACATCAAGATTTGTTTATGAGGTTCACTGTTCATCGGCTATATCCCCGGGGCTCTTCCTTCCAATATCACACATCAGCCACCCAGGCGTCGGTACATGCCGTTGACTCCCTCTGCGTGTATGTGCTATTATATTTGCATAGATTACAGCATGTGTCTTTAGGACAAGCGCGGCGAGACCAACTCCCCGGGTCTGGATCAGGGTGTCGTCACTGCAAGACAAAACGATCACCCGAGCCACCCTTCGCTACACCTCTTGCCGCCCACACGATCAAGATTGATAGCCGCCGCCACCACCACCATGCAGGCCGCCCGAGAGCCACCCATATGGACCGACATCGACGTTCGAGAAACTGCCAACGATCTTCAACACAATTCCCCAACCATGGTAGAAAAAGCGAAAGGCGCCTCCTTTCACTCCTAGCCCGACATCAGTCCGCCGCCGCACCACCAGACGCAACCCCTGAGACGGAGCCCCGAGAGCCTCCTCCGAGTCCGCCTGCGTGCCGCCACACCCTGACCCAGCGCCGCGTCACCGGCCGGGACCATCGGCCCGCGCCGAGCCCCCACGCGCGGAGAGGAGAGTCGGCCCTGCCGCCGCCAGCACCTATCTTGCTTTGCCCGGTGACGCAGACCGGCAGCGGCGGGGGAGAGGAGAAGGAGGCGGGGGACGCGGCCCTGGCGGCTTGGGTTTTCAGAGAAACGTACGTGCGTGGCGAGCTATGGCAGGCTGTTGCCTTTTCTTCTTTTCCTTGCTGATATGATGCCTTTATTTCTTTCTGTGGTCACGATGACTCTAGTCCAAAGCAGAGCCGATCGCGAGCCCCACGGTCTCGGACCGGATCCGACCCTACGTGACATCCTTGTCAGCAGCAAAGCGACGGACACACAGAATCGCGCGGCATGGCACTTAAAATTCCCTAGAAAAACTTTGTTCCTGGCGACGAAAAACACCACTCCTCCGTCAATCCACGCCTTTCTCTGGAACGCCCGGCCCGGCGGTGCGCGTGCGGCCCCTTCCATCCGTGTATAAACGGAGGCCATAGCAAGGCAGGAACTCATCGACCATTCGCCGCGAGTCCTGTCGAGATACGCACGCACTCTCATCATTTACAACTGTTTTCTGCATGGCTTCCTCGGCGTCTCTCCTCCTCCTCATCGTCGCCGCTTCGCACGTGTGTTGCTGCCACGGGCAAGGCGGCGACGCTGGGGGCGCCGTGGCGGCGATCTACAGCCTTGGCGACTCCATCACGGACACGGGGAACCTGGTCAAGGAGGCGCCGCCCGGCGCCTTCGAGACCATCAAGCACCTCCCCTACGGCGTCACCTTCGGCCGCCCCACCGGCCGATGCTCCGACGGCCTCCTCATGATCGACTTCCTCGGTACGCACGTTCGTCCCAACTAGCAGTGCATGCATACTCTGCTTCAGGGTGAACACTACCAGTACTGCACTGTAGTAAACGTACGTGACCCTCATTCAGTGCTCTGTTCTCACGTGCGAATGCAGCTCAGGACATGGGCCTCCCGTTCCTCAATCCTTACCTGGCCAAGAACATGAGCTTCGACCATGGGGTGAACTTCGCCGTCGCCGGAGCCACTGCCATGGACCTCGCCGACCAGTTCAACCAGACCTTCTCCATGCCATTCACCTCCAACTCCCTCAAGCTGCAGCTCCAGTGGTTCAAGGACTTCATGAAGTCCACATTCGACACTGACCAAGGCAATTCATAAATTTCCTTCCCTCTGTTACTCAATGCACACTCAATGCACACTCTGTTTTCAACAGTCGGGCATACTAATTCTCTATGTACAATCTGTGTATGCAGAAATTCGCAAGAGGCTCCAATCTTCTCTGGTTTTGGTCGGGGAGATAGGAGGAAACGACTACAACTTCGCCTTCTACGCGAACAAGTCCGTCAGTGAGGTGGAGAAAATGATCCCAGCTGTGGTTCAGACCATCATCAACGCCACCAAGGTACCTTCAAAACATCCTCTATCACATGTACATCCAACGATTAACGTCAGGAACTAACTTTGTCGAGTCGTTGCCTCTATCATCACAGGAAGTGCTTGACATGGGCGCGAGCAGAGTCATCGTCCCGGGCAACTTCCCCATCGGCTGCCTCCCGAGCTACCTCACCGCCATGGCTGCGCCGGAGCCGTCGGCATATGACTCCACAGCCTGCCTCAAAGACCTCAACCTCTTCGCCGCCAAGCACAACGCGCAGCTCCAGCGAGCCGTTGCCGGTCTCCGGGTGTCATACCCCGACGCGGCCATTGCCTACGCCGACTACTTCAACTCCTTCCTCAGCCTCCTCAAGGGTGCCCCGGCGCTCGGCTTCGACGAGAATAGCACGCACAAGGCCTGCTGCGGCGCCGGCGGCAGGTACAACTACGACTTGAGGCTGATGTGCGGCGTGGAGGGGACGGCGGTGTGCGCGGACCCGTCGGCGTACGTGAGCTGGGACGGCATCCACATGACCCAGGCGGCGTACAAGGCCATGTCCAGGCTCATCTACCATGGCCGGTACCTGCATCCTCAGATACTTAGCTTCCAGGAGAAGAATGGGCAGACATGATGAAACTGTTTGATTCTCCCTTAGACGATGGAAGCCTCACCGCAATATTTTGAGCCTTCGATGAGTTCTTCCATGGCTATGCTATATATGCACTCTGCACTATGTATCCAGATCAAACTACTCCGAGCTAAAGTAAAAGTAAAGATGCAGTTTTAGCATGTTGAGCAGGGTACACAGTTACAAACAAAGTTACATCTCTCAAGTAAATTGAGAGGGTTTTACACGTTGATTTGGTACAGAGTTACAAACCTACATTTCTCTTAAGAAGTTACAAAGTTACAGCATAAGAGTGGCTTGCCCCTGGTATGTTGCCTCGGTTCATGTATCTAGATAGTACTATCACGCATTCATCTCGGCCCGAAGCCTCTCCAGTGGCCTTCAATCCTTGAGAGTATGAGGGCAAACTTTACAGAACACCCCCCCCCCCCCCCCCCCCCCCCCCCCAACAAATACATGTGCCCAAGTTCAAACACTGACAATTAAACAGCCTTGATTTGATCTATGCTAAACAACTATCTACATTGAGAATACGAGTTGAGCTCAAAATTCCCGCGAACAATCTCCTGTGCAAAGTTCTTTGAAACGGGACAGCAGCAATGTTAAATCTGGGTCAACTTCATGCTTCTTCCAAGCTTCCTCAAACTGCTGCCCCTTGCATCTACAAGAGTACATCTTGCTATGAGAAGACCGAATGATGAAATGCAGCAATAAGCACACAAAATTCAAGTAGGAGTTCTGGCTAGATATGTATAAGTATATATTAAAACAACAGCAATTTGCCCCTGAATCCAAGCGGCAGAAGGCAACCAGTTTCTCCTGGGACAGGAACTGACTTGGTTTGAGTTCACTCTAAAGATCAGAATACTTTACTCCCATCACCACTCCAGTAGCATAGTACAAGGTTAACATTTTACCCTGGCCAGAAGTATTGTTCCAACTAGTCCATTGATTGGACAGACACAGTACTAGAAGCTCCCACACCAGGTGGGGTCTGGGGAAGGATTATACTAGGCAAACCTTACCCCTGCACAGTGCAATGCAGAGGCCAGATTGAACCCAGGACCTCTTGGCGCAAGTGGGGAATATTTCACCACTGCGCCAGGCCCCCATTGGTTGATTAGATAAATTATCTTCAGATGTAATCTGACTTGCTTGGATGAAATAATAGAAGGTTATCTTGAGCACCAATTCATAAAAGTCATAAGCATGATACACTGAAGAATAACTAATTTAACTGCCCACCAAGATAGTAGAATGGCAGCCAACAAGGTGGAAGATAAGGGCTCATTCTGAACCAGTGTACTATTCTAATTTCCGAAACTAATTTACTCTGAGAGATGTACAACTGCCATTTAATAGGAATGTGAAGCAAAAATAAAATCACCAGTGAAGGATAATCTCACTTCTGGTGTAGCATGAGTATTTCCACTATGTGATTTTGCATGATCTCACGGCTCTTTCTCGTGGCTGACTCCTTATACAAAAGAAAAAGCTCATCCACCAGTCTAAATACCAAAAAAAAAGGTGAGTTGGAAATTTCCAGATTCAGCAGGTAGATAAAACAAAAGATAACAACAATCCTAAGAAGTATCATAATCCCTAGTACCTTGAAGTGTAGGGTGACTTCCTAATCCAGGTCAGCTTAATAATTGTATGAATTCGCTCTAAAACCTGCAAATGATACATGGCTAAAATATTAAAAAAAACTATTAATACATAGATAATCATATTGTCCATAATCAGGTGAACTCTCTTACCAGAAGAACTGTTCTATCATCATCAGCATGCATCCATTGAAAAAAGAGAGAGAACAGGAGACGGAAATGTGCCAATAGGAAGAGGCCCATAGCATCCAAAACTGGCCCGATAAGGGTAAGCCATGCAACACGACGTTCTTTGTTTAGTGGTTGCCGTTCCAGGTGTCCCAACATCTCAGAAAGTATGCGGTCGTACCTGGAACCAATGGAAAACTGAAGTTGAAAGAAAAGGACAACATATGTAGTTGACGTTTATAGTAGAGATGAACCAGACTGATAGTACCTATAAAACTCATATTAGTAGACAGCTGAGTAACCTTAAGTCAGTGTTTTTGTCCTAGCTTTCCAATCTTCAGCCAATGACTACAACTATTAATCTCAGATTCCCCCACGATGATGATATACTTAATATAAGTAAAACAAATTCCATTTAAGTTGCTTTTCTAAACAGTGCTATCAATGTTGTTAAGGCGGTAAGGCGACCTAATGCGAGCACCCACTGCCATGAAGCCTATGTACCTAAAGCGTGCATAATTGCAAGGCGCTGCCAGGGCGCCTTGACGCCTAAGCGCCCAAGGCGGGAAGCCTTAAAAACAATGGTGACTATTGATTAACAAAAGGAGAAGATGATGTAACAGTCTTTATCTCACTAACTTAAAGGCAGCTTTTCAGTTTTAAGCCATTCCATTTGTAAATGCGGATTTCCCCGGCCATCAAGATAGTATCAGGACCTCACTTGCATTTTGGTGCAAAAGAAAAAGGCTATACCACAGTTCTCAAAAATGGCAGATGAGTAGTACATTTATATCATAAATATCTTATACATTTCAAAATACCCATACTCCAATGTAAAATCCGAGAATTTACAACAGGAATAAAACGGAGAATTTACAAGTAGGAAAAGAGTGTACCAAGGGCTACGTGGATTACTTCTCTGAGTGCAAGTCAAGAGCAGCACTGATACCTCAACAACGCGATACCATAACTCATCATCTGCAGGAATGTTATGGCAACAAGCATCAAGTATTGCATCTTCATACAAACTTAATTCTGTTACTTTCACATTCTTTGCTATGTGCATGAAGCTAATCATTCCTTGTTCCTGTCAATCATATGGATCATTCTCACTCAAAATGCCCACCAACAGCAATTTAGGGGAAATTGAAATAAGCACTACTGGTCAAGCTGAATGTGATTAAAGAAAAAGTCAGGCCCGCTGTTCAGCACATACTAATGTTATCCTCAATAGAGAAACCAAAAAAGAACATCATCATACCTTAACGTCCGGTGACCAATGATCCAATGCCGTCAAAGCACATGGAATGACTAACCAGCACAGATCGCCAAGCTTGGGGTAATTAACCTGAAACACTCGAAGAAGCAACTTCAGTAAACACCTTTAATGCTGAAATACTTCAAAATTAGTGACTGAAGCTTCTGGTGCTGTCACAAGTACTTGCTGCAATACGTTTTCTGTTTCTCACAGTAATTTGAACATTTTGATTCAAGCAGGTGCTATCAAAGTTTTCCTAAATAAACTACTCCTTACTACAATCCAGCCATGGTCCTAGAATTTACTTTGCAAAGAGAATGATGCTTGTGTAACTATCATGGAGCACAAACCTGAGACAACAGCCACCGGAACTGGTGCGCGGCGACAAAGGCGTGCTCCTTGGGCGGCTTCACGGCGCCAATCATCATCATGTCATCATTGGCGTCCACGCCCGTGTCCTTCAGCACGGCCTTCAGTGGCGGCACCGCCTCCGGCATCATGGCCACCAACATCTCCCCGATGCCGGCCCATCCGCCCATCGCCGCCATCTCCTCCATCGCGGCGGCGGCCGCCCTGGAGAGCCCCTCCGGGACCCAGTGCAGCGCGGGGGCCTCCGAGGAGGCAGCGCGGGCGGCGGCGCAGAAGAGGAGCAGGTCCACGGCCTCCTTGCCGGCCCCGCCCGTCTGGGGCTGAGAGGGGGACGGGAGGAGAGAGGCGAGGAGGGATTTGACGGAGGTGTCGGAGCCCTCGGGGGGCGCGTAGGGCGCCGCGGCGAGCAGGGAACGGAGCGGGGAGGCGACGCGGAGGAGGTCCTCGCGGCGGAGAGCCGCCGAGGCGGCCGGCGGCGGCATCGGCGGCATGGCCTACCCTACCGCTCGGTTACGCAAAGAGGTCCGTATGAGAACCGAGTTGTGAAGAAGGAGCCACTGCCTCCGGGTCCCACTCGTCAGACATATCCCCAACCTCCGTCTCCGCCTCGGCCGCGGCAGCGATGCAGCGCCGCTATCGCCGCCATCACCGCGCCCTCTTCCGTGTGGCGATGAGAGCCCGCGCCCTCTTCCGTGTTGCGCGCTCGAGTGCCCTCGCCTCTACGCACGCAGTGGAGCACGGCGATTTGCCGTGCCCGGAGACCGCAAAAGCAGAGGCTGAGGAAAATCCTTCAAGCTCTTGAGGCGAGCTTGGAATGGAGTCCCCCGCCACGCCGCCGATTGCCCTCACCGGTGAGCCCCGTCCGATCCCATTCGCGTCACAGTGCGACATTGAAATCTATGTGGAACTCTACTGATATTTCCCTCACTTAATTTCCAGCTTTCGGCACCGGAGATCGAGATCCGGCTTAAACTGCGGCTCCCGTCGTCCTGCCTGTTCGGCTCTACCACAGTGTTCAGCCACGCCGCCACCGCGTGCACCCCGTCACTGAGCAAGCAAGGATCACCGCCTGCATGCCTCGGGCCATATCAGAGCCTGCTGCCTATGCCGGTGAGTTTATGGGATACCGTAGGCGAAGATGGCCGCGCTGTTTTGGCAGTTGCATTGCCTGCACGGCTTAACCTCTGTGACCTTGCCATGCCGCCATGGCTACCATTATGCCGGCCATTTCCAATACGGATTTGCTATTTTTCAGTCGATTGTTTTTTAATTCGCCTTCATTCAATTTTGTGTCCGTTCGATCTTGCGCTGAGATTCGCGCCCGGTCCTGTCTTGCTTTGTGTTGGTTTTCGGGTTGGCTTTCTTACCGGGCGTGGTTTTCTGCTTTTAGCCCGTTTTCCTCGGCCCGGCCCTCCCCGGCCGGTTTACTGTTGGCTTTTGGCTTTTGTCGTTTTTGAATGTAGATGTAGGCGCGGGTGTCGTTCCCCTTTCTCATTTCGATAAGGCAGAGGGAGAGAGCTCCAGCGGCGGAGGAGACGGAGGCGATTGCTTCTGTTCATGGCGATTCCGAGCTCATCCACCGCAGGATTTTGATATCTTCTCCCTCTTCTCTTCGTCCGTAGGCTGCCCTGGTTAGTTGTCCTTGTCTCTCGCGTTTTGCCTGTGGTTTCGTGGCCGTGTAGTCTCAGATCTAGGGGATTTTGTGGATCCGCGAAGTTTGTCTGCCGTGGTGTTTGTAGTCCGCCGTGGTTGTGCCGTAGGAGGTTGCAGCGTGCCATGCGTAGTCCGCCGTGTCTTCCTTTTCCTGCTGTGGACGGAGGCCAAATCCCTCCCTGTTAGGATCCCGTAGGACATTTTTTTGGAGGCAGTGTTGTGGCTGTTTGATGTGGAGGTAGGCGTAGAACGCTAGATTTCTCTTGCTGTTGATGTGGAGGTAGGTGTGGTAGGGTTTAGTTTTGAGGGGTGGATCCAGTAGATGTTGAACTCTGAAGGATAGAGTTCAGTGATTCGCGCTCAGTATTAGTGTAACTGAGATTTTTTCAGAGTTGATCTACAGCTCCTATATAGAGCCTCACTGCAGCATGTTTTTGCTTTTAAGTGTTTCAGTGTTTCTCGTTTTATAGCCTGAACCTTATCACTGTGTAACCTTTTTCCCTCTAATTACCGTGGGGATAGCTTGTCTTTTTATCATTTTCCCCTACAGTCTCTTCATGTAGCTACCCTGTTGTGCTTCACACAGTATTTTCACCGATAATTACTGTGTAGTTTAGGTGGTATTTATACTGTAAATTACATAGTAATTTGACCGATAATTTCTGTGAAATTATAGTGTAATCCTATCCCATGATTTACTGTGTAGTTCGACCGATGTTTACACTGTAGTCCGATGCCCCTTTTTTACACAGTAATTTGACTGATTATTTACCGTGTAATTTGTGTGGTAGTTACACTGTAATCATATTCCATTTGTACAGTTTAATTTTACCCATATTTTACACTGTAATCTGTTGCGCTTTTGCACAGTATTTTTTACCCATAATAACTGTGTAATTTGTATGCTAGTTGCACTGTAATCTGATGCGTTTCTACACTGTAATTTTTCCCGTATTTTATTGTGTAATTTGTATGCTAGTCAACCTGTGCTTTATGCATGAGTGGCCTCGCAGATCACCCTGTTTGTTGTGCAGCCCTGCAGTCTTGATGTTTTGTTGAAATCTGAATGATCCCATGACTTCTGTTTGTCTATTTTCTGAACCTTACTAAGCAGTCGATGGATAAGATTGTGCAGTCTTGATTTTGTGAAACCTGTGGTGCTTTTGACCACTCATGCGTGGTGGCAGATGCTTGATCTGCGAGTAAGATTCAGTAAACTGGTCATATGTTTGGCAGCAGATGCTCTTGCTTCTGTGAACTACTACATCAGAAGTTCTTTGGGAATTTGTCTATCAATTTTGGTTCTGCTATCAACTCTGTGATTTTGTCTTCCTAGTTTGTTCAATATCACCATCACTGCTGTATCTAGTGACGTGAGGCTTGTAAAATATCTTTACATCACGTTTTCTGCTGAAGGTTGTTTTGTCGCCTGCATCCAATTCGGAAGCCTGCTGCCTTTGCACTGTAATCTGTTGCGCTTTTGCACAGTATTTTTTACCCATAATAACTGTGTAATTTGTATGCTAGTTACACTGTAATCTGATGTGTTTTTACACTGTAATTTCTCCCGTATTTATTCTGTAATTTGTATGCTAGTCACCCTGTGCTTTATGCATTTGTACATTGTAATTTTACCCATTTTTCTTACAGTGTATTTTTTCCCTCAGCTCGCTATTTGCATTTCTATATTTTGAGGCCCATTTTTTCTCTCTATTGTTTTTCAGGTAGTATCTCAATGGGTAGACTGCGGAAAGTCTGTCGCAAGGATGTTCCCCTAGTTTCTTCAGCCGAGAGTGCTGATTCTTTGAAAGACCTGTCGTGGTAAAATCTCGACAGATGCCAGGGGGTGGCTTATCATGGTTGGGGCCATGATATCGTCGTCGGGTCCTGGAAGCGGGAGTGGGCACAAGCTCGGACGAACACGAGATCTGCCCAGGTTCAGGGCTCTCCTAAGAGATGAAACCCCTACTCTTGCTCTGCGGGGTCTCCGCATGATCACTATGAAGCAAAGAGTATAATGGTGCTCCTAGATCTGTTCGGCCAGAGGAGGAAGAAGGGCAAGGCCAGCTCTCTCCCCTCCCCGGCTATGGTGTGTAGAACTAATGTTTGGGATATCGCTTATCGTTATCGTCTCGGTCGGCTGGAGATTAGAGATTAATCGGGAAATCGGACGATTAATCGATTTTATCGGTGGACTATTAATCGTTCAGTTTTTTGTACAAGTCATAGGTTTCAAGCACTGATAAGATAAAAATAGAAATAATCTTCACTGAAACAGCATGCCTTTAAATAGGACAATACTAAAGAACACTACATCAATATATAACAGTAGCACATGCCCTTTTTTGCATGTTCTAAAATTCAAATAGGGCAACAGTTCATACTTCATACTACAGCAGTGCATATAATAGTATTGTAGAATTACAGAACAAACAGCAGTGCACATATAATAGTACTGTACTGCTGTGCTGCATGAGAGGGAGTCCAGTCTTGCAATTTGCATTACACTGGAAGAAGCAGAGTTGGCAGCAGGTCCAATCTTTGGCCTGCTTGCTGCCGGAGGAGGGAGTGGCAGAGATGGTGTGCAGTGTGCTGCTGCAGGAAGTGGTGGCGGCGGTGAGATGCTCCTGGAGGGACGGGAGTCGAGGAAGGGGTCGCAGCGCTCTGCTCTCTTGGAGGAAGGGCGGACGTGGTGGCGGCGGCGAGATGCTCCGGCCGTCGGGCGTGCTCCTGGAGGAAGGGCGGGAGTGGTGGCGACGGCGAGATGCCTCGGCCGTCGGGCGTTGGGCTCCTGGAGGAACGGCGGAAGTGGTGGCGGCGACGAGATGCTCCGGCCGTCGGGCGTGCTCCTGGAGGAAGGGCGGGAGTGGTGGCGACGGCGAGATGCCTCGGCCGTCGGGTGTCGGGCTCCTGGAGGAACGGCGGAAGTGGTGGCGGCGACGAGATGCCTCGGCCGTCTGGCGTCGGGCTCCTGGCGACGCTCTCCTGCTAGCTCCGGGAAGATGGCGAGGGCGCAGGTGACTGGGGTGTTGGGGAAGAGGAGGAGTCAAGGAGAAGATCCAGAGGACGGGCAGCTCCAGCGGTGCTAGCTCCGGCCGCCGGAGGCAAGCAGGGTGGCGACGGCAGTGTGGATCGGGAAGGTGGAGGCGGCGATGTGGATGGGGAACATTGCGGCGGTGTGGACAGGATCCCAAACCCTATCGAGCGGCAACGTTTTGTGGTTTGTGGGGGAAGGGAGGCCCATTTTGACGTTTCTGTACAGAGGGGCCCATACCGATTAATCGGATTATTCGGGATTATTCGCGATTAATCGGATTATTTGCGATAAATGTCGAAGATATGGCCTTATCTTAGCGGCCACACCCCGAGTAGCGATTAATCGCTGAATCGGCCGATTTCTTAAACAGTGGTTAGAACTGAAGTGGAACATCCGAGGAACCCTTTGCATGGGTGTGGCCTAGGGGGTTTTATAGGCTAACCCCCCAGGGGTACAATGGTAATATGGCCGGGTGGTAGGCCCTGGCTGCCAGTGTCTATGGGAGCCGGGTTCCCCGCCGGCTGCTGGGGCCCGCCTCTGCTGGGCCCTGCCGGCTGCCGAGGAGCCGGCCGACAGGTGGGGCCCGCCACCTGCGGGCCCCGCTGACGGCTCTTCACTGTGGCGCCGTCCGTGCTGATGAAGGCCGTGTCGGGCGCGCCATGGCTACAGCGCCGCGGCGCCTACTGTAGCCATGCGGCCGTGATTTGGGGGAGGCATGGCGCACTGTAGCCATGCTCCATCTTGTCTCCTGGTCGGGCTCAAACTCCTAGGGAGGGGACGGGCTGCCTGCTAGGAGCCGGCCCGTACCCTCGCCGCCTTCTGGAGTGCGCCGTCTTCTAGGAGGCGGCCTTCTAGTTTCAGCCGCTTTCTTGGGGGCCCGCCGTCTTCTAGGAGGCGGCCCTCCGGTCCCGTCCGGCCCCGGAGGCCGGTCTTACGACCAGTCGGATTGAGGGGCTTGGCCAGCCCCGATGTCTTGAAATTGGGTTAAGTGCTGATGAGGCTATCCGGGGTCTATCCCCACGACAGTAGTCCCCGAAGCTGGTGAGGTTCTACGGCTTTAGCAGTCGGAGGGCCTCAGCAGTTTCCCCTTCGAGCGGTCTTCCGCCTTCTGCTCCGTCCGGCTGGGAGGAGCCGGACGCTAGGAGCCGGTTGCGGCTACGGCCGCCTGGTGGAATTCGAACCGACAAGCGGGAGTCGAGGCAGCGCCGCCCGCCGCACGCACGCCACGCGGCGTCCGCAGGCCAGGCCGGCTTGCCATCCCACGCGCGCGACGAGATGTCGCCGCAGGCTGGGGCCCGCCGCTACAGGGCCTCGGCCCGCGCGCGGATCCGCTGCGGCCGAGGCGGGCGGTTGCCCTTCTGAGGTGCATTAACCGCGCGGAATACGCGGGGTCGTGTGGGGCGTGGGGCGCAGTTAATCCCACGCCCCCACGTCGCCTCAGCTTCGCCTCCGCCGGCTATAAAGAGGGGGAGGAGGAGGAGGGGCGGCAGAACACACGCGCGCTCCCTCCCCACTCTCTTCTCCCTTCGCCATTGCTGCCGCGGTGCCGCTCCGCTGCCGCCGAAGTGCTTCCGCGGCTGCCTCCCTGGTCGCTGTCGCCTAGCCGCGGTCGCCGCTCCGCCGAAGCAGCCACTCCGCCGCGGCCACCGTTGCGGCTCCGCTGCCTCGCGTCGTCGCCGCGTCGCCCACCGTCTTCTTCTCCGTCGAGCTCCTCCTTGCCGCCCTGCGCCATGGCGAAAAGCGGATGGCTGGGGTCTAACGTCCACGACGACCACGTCGACTTCCGTTGCGCGACGCGGAGGCTGCCTTGCTCCGACAACGTGGGCGTGCGCATCCCCCCCGAGCCGAAGATCTCGCCGTGGCCGGAGCCTTGTGAGTGCGTCGTCTTCCGCGCTCACTTCCTCCGCGGCATCGCGCTCCCGGCCAGCGGCTTCTTCCGCGAGTTTCTCCATTTCTACCGACTGCAGCCGCACCACCTCACCCCCAACACGGTGGTGTGCCTCTCCGCCTTCGTTACTTTCTGCGAGGGATACCTCGGCGTCTTGCCGACTATCGAGCTCTGGGGTAGGTTCTTCTACCTCAAGTTAGGTACGTCGGCGAAGGAGGAGCCGGCCCAGTGCGGGGCGTGTGTGGCCGTGAGGCGCTCAGGAGGCGGCACGCGCTTCCCGTCGATCCCTTTGCTCGAGTCGGCCAAGCTTTGGCAGAAGTTATACTTCTACGTCCGGAATCTTCGGAATGTCGACTACATCAACCTGCCGGCCTTCGTGCCCGGGCCGCCTGCTGGGCCGCGTGACAACTGGCAACAGCAGCCGCCCAAGCGCCCCCTGCCGGGCCCTATCGTCAGCGTCCTCGCCCGGCTGGAGGAGATGACAAGCCGGGAGGGGCTCAAGCCGGCTGACCTGCTGGCCGGCTTCATCACGCGCCGGGTATCGCCGCTTCAGCTTCGACCGCACCTCATCAGCCAGATGAGCGACCGCCGGGATCCATGCCGGATGTCCACCAAGGAGATGCCGAGGGTGGAGGTGGTCCGCCATGTTAACGACATCTCCAACTGCAAGATCAGCGAGGCGGAGTGGCGTATCGGCAAGGAGCCCTGCAGTCAGGCCAACACCCCTCCAGCGGTAAGTACCAGATCCGGCTGCTTTATTCATAATATTCTTCGTCCCTCCGTCTTGACCAGTCGCCTTTTTGTGGCAGCGCTTCACGGGCCAAGGCACGCCGGCTCCTGGCCACGAGTGGATGTCGGACCGTGAGGATAGCGACGCCGAGGATCCCGAGCAGGGGGCAGCCGCCATGGAGGAAGGCGGCGACGAGGAGGTCGCTGGAGGAGGCGGCGGGAGAGCTGGCGGCCTCGAAGCGGGCGGCTCTGCAGGAGGCGGCGGAGGAGGAATCGGCGATGTCCGGGCTTGGCCGGACGACGACGAAGGCGACGAGGAGCGGCGCCCGCCTAGGGGGGCGCGGGAACAGGAGGCGGAACCTCTACGCCACGGCCGGCAGCTGCACCCGGTGGGCACAAGCGCCGCCTGGCGGGGAGGTACGGCAGCCACCCGGCCAAGAAGGCCAAACAGGCGGACGCCACCAGACGGCACGAGGCCCAGAAGGTGGCCGCCGCCCGGAAGGGGCACAAACCCATGCCGCTCACGTCCGGGTAAGCGCACTTGCCACTCTGACTTCATGTTTTCCCTCTTTCTTGGGGTGTTTCCTCATCTTTGCTTTCTTGTTGAGCAGGACGGCCTTCGCCGTCACGCGGGCTTCATCCGCCTCGCTGATGAACTCAGTGGACGGTTCCGCGGATGCTCGGCGTCCGGATCCGGCTGCTGCTTTCCGGGAGGTGCAGGAAAGGAGCGCGCGCGAGGCGCAGGAGGCCGCGGAGAAGGCGCGGGTCGACGCCCAGGCGGAGGAGGCGGCGCAGGCGGAGGCCCTGGCCGCGGCGGAAGCGGAGGCGGAGGCGGCGATGAAGGCGTAGGCGGAGGCCGCGACCAAGGCGCAGGCGGGGGCCGACGCCAGGGTAACGGCGGATCCGGCTGGTGGCGAGGTCCTGGAGACCGTCACCCTCGAACAGCCGGAGGTGGAGACGGCGGAGAACCGGACGCCGCCTGGGGCGGCCGGGGCCGACCAGTCGGTGCCGGAGCTTGTGGTCCCTGACACCGTCATCCCGGAGGTGGAGGAGACCCAGCGCGCGCCGGATGCCGGCGGACGAGGAAGTGGCGAGCCCACCAGCCGGAGGTACCACCAGTCGGTGCCGGGCAGGCGGCGCGCCAGGCCTTGGTGGCGCGCGCTCCTGCGCCGGCGTGCGACGCGGGCGACATCAGAGCCCAGGCGGCAGGTGGAGGCTACGGCCTCGAGCTCGCGGGGAGCCGATGCTGGGGCCACGAGCGCCCCTCCTTCAGGCTGGGTGGCGGGGGCTGGCTCGGTCGCCTTGAACCTGGCGGTGCGCGACCTGGAGGACCGGTTCCTCGCCCAGAACGCCACTCTGCAGAGGGCGAGGGAGGAGCTGTTGGCGACGCGGTCGGCCGTCCGGGTACGTACACCTTATTTTGCTATATTTTTGTCTTGTAGTCTTCCGTGGGGGCGCGCCAGCGCACCCACTGAGTGTAGCCCCCGAGTTCCCGAGCCGGCTGCTGAGCAGGCGGGTTGGAACTCCAAGGTGTTCTTTTCTTTGGATGAAATGCTTGCTGCTGTTGCAGGATTACCACAACATGCGGGCGGCCGCGTACAATACGCAGAACCGGACGCTCACCACCCAGACGACTGAGCTGGCTCAGAGCCGAAGTAAGTAAGCCGGCTTTCAGTGGGAGCGCGCGAGCGCACCCACTGGGTGTAGCCCCCGAGATTCGGGCCGACTGTTGAGCAGTCGGGCCGAATCTTTTCTGGTAGGCTTGTTTTCGTTTTTGTCGAAGTAGATAATGATGATTTCTGTCTTCTTGCAGCGGCCGCTGCCCAGTTGAGGGAGCGCGTGGCCGAGCTCGAGGGCCAGCTCCGGGTTTTGGTGCAGGAGGAGTCAAGGAGAAGATCCAGAGGACGGGCAGCTCCAGCGGTGCTAGCTCCGGCCGCCGGAGGCAAGCAGGGTGGCGACGGCAGTGTGGATCGGGAAGGTGGAGGCGGCGATGTGGATGGGGAACATTGCGGCGGTGTGGACAGGATCCCAAACCCTATCGAGCGGCAACGTTTTGTGGTTTGTGGGGGAAGGGAGGCCCATTTTGACGTTTCTGTACAGAGGGGCCCATACCGATTAATCGGATTATTCGGGATTATTCGCGATTAATCGGATTATTCGCGATAAATGTCGAAGATATGGCCTTATCTTAGCGGCCACACCCCGAGTAGCGATTAATCGCTGAATCGGCCGATTTCTTAAACAGTGGTTAGAACTGAAGTGGAACATCCGAGGAACCCTTTGCATGGGTGTGGCCTAGGGGGTTTTATAGGCTAACCCCCCAGGGGTACAATGGTAATATGGCCGGGTGGTAGGCCCTGGCTGCCAGTGTCTATGGGAGCCGGGTTCCCCGCCGGCTGCTGGGGCCCGCCTCTGCTGGGCCCTGCCGGCTGCCGAGGAGCCGGCCGACAGGTGGGGCCCGCCACCTGCGGGCCCCGCTGACGGCTCTTCACTGTGGCGCCGTCCGTGCTGATGAAGGCCGTGTCGGGCGCGCCATGGCTACAGCGCCGCGGCGCCTACTGTAGCCATGCGGCCGTGATTTGGGGGAGGCATGGCGCACTGTAGCCATGCTCCATCTTGTCTCCTGGTCGGGCTCAAACTCCTAGGGAGGGGACGGGCTGCCTGCTAGGAGCCGGCCCGTACCCTCGCCGCCTTCTGGAGTGCGCCGTCTTCTAGGAGGCGGCCTTCTAGTTTCAGCCGCTTTCTTGGGGGCCCGCCGTCTTCTAGGAGGCGGCCCTCCGGTCCCGTCCGGCCCCGGAGGCCGGTCTTACGACCAGTCGGATTGAGGGGCTTGGCCAGCCCCGATGTCTTGAAATTGGGTTAAGTGCTGATGAGGCTATCCGGGGTCTATCCCCACGACAGTAGTCCCCGAAGCTGGTGAGGTTCTACGGCTTTAGCAGTCGGAGGGCCTCAGCAGTTTCCCCTTCGAGCGGTCTTCCGCCTTCTGCTCCGTCCGGCTGGGAGGAGCCGGACGCTAGGAGCCGGTTGCGGCTACGGCCGCCTGGTGGAATTCGAACCGACAAGCGGGAGTCGAGGCAGCGCCGCCCGCCGCACGCACGCCACGCGGCGTCCGCAGGCCAGGCCGGCCTGCCATCCCACGCGCGCGACGAGACGTCGCCGCAGGCTGGGGTCCGCCGCTACAGGGCCTCGGCCCGCGCGCGGATCCGCTGCGGCCGAGGCGGGCGGTTGCCCTTCTGAGGTGCATTAACCGCGCGGAATACGCGGGGTCGTGTGGGGCGTGGGGCGCAGTTAATCCCACGCCCCCACGTCGCCTCAGCTTCGCTTCCGCTGGCTATAAAGAGGGGGAGGAGGAGGAGGGGCGGCAGAACACACGCGCGCTCCCTCCCCACTCTTTTCTCCCTTCGCCATTGCTGCCGCGGTGCCGCTCCGCTGCCGCCGAAGTGCTTCCGCGGCTGCCTCCCTGGTCGCTGTCGCCTAGCCGCGGTCGCCGCTCCGCCGAAGCAGCCACTCCGCCGCGGCCACCGTTGCGGCTCCGCTGCCTCGCGTCGTCGCCGCGTCGCCCACCGTCTTCTTCTCCGTCGAGCTCCTCCTTGCCGCCCTGCGCCATGGCGAAAAGCGGATGGCTGGGGTCTAACGTCCACGACGACCACGTCGACTTCCGTTGCGCGACGCGGAGGCTGCCTTGCTCCGACAACGTGGGCGTGCGCATCCCCCCCGAGCCGAAGATCTCGCCGCGGCCGGAGCCTTGTGAGTGCGTCGTCTTCCGCGCTCACTTCCTCCGCGGCATCGCGCTCCCGGCCAGCGGCTTCTTCCGCGAGTTTCTCCATTTCTACCGACTGCAGCCGCACCACCTCACCCCCAACACGGTGGTGTGCCTCTCCGCCTTCGTTACTTTCTGCGAGGGATACCTCGGCGTCTTGCCGACTATCGAGCTCTGGGGTAGGTTCTTCTACCTCAAGTTAGGTACGTCGGCGAAGGAGGAGCCGGCCCAGTGCGGGGCGTGTGTGGCCGTGAGGCGCTCAGGAGGCGGCACGCGCTTCCCGTCGATCCCTTTGCTCGAGTCGGCCAAGCTTTGGCAGAAGTTATACTTCTACGTCCGGAATCTTCGGAACGTCGACTACATCAACCTGCCGGCCTTCGTGCCCGGGCCGCCTGCTGGGCCGCGTGACAACTGGCAACAGCAGCCGCCCAAGCGCCCCCTGCCGGGCCCTATCATCAGCGTCCTCGCCCGGCTGGAGGAGATGACAAGCCGGGAGGGGCTCAAGCCGGCCGACCTGCTGGCCGGCTTCATCACGCGCCGGGTATCGCCGCTTCAGCTTCGACCGCACCTCATCAGCCAGATGAGCGACCGCCGGGATCCATGCCGGATGTCCACCAAGGAGATGCCGAGGGTGGAGGTGGTCCGCCATGTTAACGACATCTCCAACTGCAAGATCAGCGAGGCGGAGTGGCGTATCGGCAAGGAGCCCTGCAGTCAGGCCAACCCCCCTCCAGCGGTAAGTACCAGATCCGGCTGCTTTATTCATAATATTCTTCGTCCCTCCGTCTTGACCAGTCGCCTTTTTGTGGCAGCGCTTCACGGGCCAAGGCACGCCGGCTCCTGGCCACGAGTGGATGTCGGACCGCGAGGATAGCGACGCCGAGGATCCCGAGCAGGGGGCAGCCGCCATGGAGGAAGGCGGCGACGAGGAGGTCGCTGGAGGAGGCGGCGGGAGAGCTGGCGGCCTCGAAGCGGGCGGCTCTGCAGGAGGCGGCGGAGGAGGAATCGGCGATGTCCGGGCTTGGCCGGACGACGACGAAGGCGACGAGGAGCGGCGCCCGCCTAGGGGGGCGCGGGAACAGGAGGCGGAACCTCTACGCCACGGCCGGCAGCTGCACCCGGTGGGCACAAGCGCCGCCTGGCGGGGAGGTACGGCAGCCACCCGGCCAAGAAGGCCAAACAGGCGGACGCCACCAGACGGCACGAGGCCCAGAAGGTGGCCGCCGCCCGGAAGGGGCACAAACCCATGCCGCTCACGTCCGGGTAAGCGCACTTGCCACTCTGACTTCATGTTTTCCCTCTTTCTTGGGGTGTTTCCTCATCTTTGCTTTCTTGTTGAGCAGGACGGCCTTCGCCGTCACGCGGGCTTCATCCGCCTCGCTGATGGACTCAGTGGACGGTTCCGCGGATGCTCGGCGTCCGGATCCGGCTGCTGCTTTCCGGGAGGTGCAGGAAAGGAGCGCGCGCGAGGCGCAGGAGGCCGCGGAGAAGGCGCGGGTCGACGCCCAGGCGGAGGAGGCGGCGCAGGCGGAGGCCCTGGCCGCGGCGGAAGCGGAGGCGGAGGCGGCGATGAAGGCGTAGGCGGAGGCCGCGACCAAGGCGCAGGCGGGGGCCGACGCCAGGGTAACGGCGGATCCGGCTGGTGGCGAGGTCCTGGAGACCGTCACCCTCGAACAGCCGGAGGTGGAGACGGCGGAGAACCGGACGCCGCCTGGGGCGGCCGGGGCCGACCAGTCGGTGCCGGAGCTTGTGGTCCCTGACACCGTCATCCCGGAGGTGGAGGAGACCCAGCGCGCGCCGGATGCCGGCGGACGAGGAAGTGGCGAGCCCACCAGCCGGAGGTACCACCAGTCGGTGCCGGGTAGGCGGCGCGCCAGGCCTTGGTGGCGCGCGCTCCTGCGCCGGCGTGCGACGCGGGCGACATCAGAGCCCAGGCGGCAGGTGGAGGCTGCGGCCTCGAGCTCGCGGGGAGCCGATGCTGGGGCCACGAGCGCCCCTCCTTCAGGCTGGGTGGCGGGGGCTGGCTCGGTCGCCTTGAACCTGGCGGTGCGCGACCTGGAGGACCGGTTCCTCGCCCAGAACGCCACTCTGCAGAGGGCGAGGGAGGAGCTGTTGGCGACGCGGTCGGCCGTCCGGGTACGTACACCTTATTTTGCTATATTTTTGTCTTGTAGTCTTCCGTGGGGGCGCGCCAGCGCACCCACTGAGTGTAGCCCCCGAGTTCCCGAGCCGGCTGCTGAGCAGGCGGGTTGGAACTCCAAGGTGTTCTTTTCTTTGGCTGAAATGCTTGCTGCTGTTGCAGGATTACCACAACATGCGGGCGGCCGCGTACAATACGCAGAACCGGACGCTCACCACCCAGACGACTGAGCTGGCTCAGAGCCGAAGTAAGTAAGCCGGCTTTCAGTGGGAGCGCGCGAGCGCACCCACTGGGTGTAGCCCCCGAGATTCGGGCCGACTGTTGAGCAGTCGGGCCGAATCTTTTCTGGTAGGCTTGTTTTCGTTTTTGTCGAAGTAGATAATGATGATTTCTGTCTTCTTGCAGCGGCCGCTGCCCAGTTGAGGGAGCGCGTGGCCGAGCTCGAGGGCCAGCTCCGGGTTTTGGTGCAGGAGCGCGACCAGGCGGCCGCGGCTCACGACCGGCTGGAGAAGGAGCTGGCGGAGCAGGCCGAACGCCACGCGAACCAGGTCCGGATGCTGGAGGCGGACGAAGAGCGCCTGACGGCCGAGTTCGAGACTCAACGCTCGGACTGGGCCGAGAGGGAGAAGCTCCTTGATGACGGCTACTCCGTGATTGAGGACATGCTTGACGGTGCGTCTCTCTTCCGGGTTGTGGGTTGCCGTTTGTTAGCTGTCGGCTGTCGCTGGAAGCCAGCCTTTGACATCTTTGTCTTCTTCTTGAGCAGAGTTCCTCCCGGGCTACTCCGTCTCCGTCTGCATGGCCATCGAGGCCCAGCGCGAGCAGCAAAGGCGGGAGGGTAAGGAGATCGCGCAGGACCGGCCTCGGACCGTGGGCGAACAACTCACGGCCGTCCGGATGCGCCTCGAGCCCACGCGCCGCCTGCTCCGCCGGCTTCAGCGCGCCGGGTCGCAGGTCTTGGAACGCTTGTGGCCGGGTGCTCAGATCCTGCGAACTCCTAGTCGGACGGCCGACTGGCTGGAGGTGGCGGCTAGCCGGCTCGAAGCCTGGAAGAGCTCCGCGGTGCGGTCCGGGGCTGCAAAGGCTCTAGAGTTCGTCAAGGCCTGGTACCCCGGCGTGCGCCTGGCGCAGCTAGCGACCTTTCGCCAAGAGGCGCTGCCGGAGCTGGCGGCACAGCACAAGGACATCGTCGTCCGCGCGGCGGCCATCGCCGACTATGCTGATGTCGACGTCTTCTTCCCGGAGCGGGGAGATGACGGCGCCGCGGTTCCTCCGTCCTGGTTCGGTCTGAACCCGTCGGACGGGGAGGACTCGGCGGAGGAGATCGCCTCCAGCAACGAAGGCGACGAGGGCGACGAGGACGAGGAAGGCGGCCGTGTCACACCGGACGGCGGAGCTACCAGCCGGACTCGGTCCGACCCAGCGCCGACTAGCGACCAGCCGGAGACCACGTCAGCCGCCGCCGACCGCCAGGCCGAGACTCCGTAGCCGGCAGCCCCACTAGCCGGAGCTACGCCTGCCGCTGACCAGTCCGTGCAGCTCGAGGGGCCGTCCGCCTAGATGGCCTGTTATCTTTTTTCGAGTTTTCTTCGTGCTTGAAAACAATGTCAGTTATGCGCAGTTCCACCCACTGGGGGTGTATTTTGAAACTTGATAAATGCTGGCCTTGGGCCCTTTTGCAATGTACAAAGTTTAAATCCCCACATTTTGCATGTGTTGCCGGGTTCTAGGTTGAGTTTGCTTTTGCCCTCTTTGGCTTTTTCCTTCGCCGCGTTCCCTTGGCCGCCTCCCTGCCAGCCGGACAGCCGCGCTGCGGTCTGTGGCTGGGTCAGGAACTTGGTCGTTTAGAACGGGCAAGTTACTTCAGCCGCTTAGAGCGTAGCTTAGTCGAGCGAGAAGCCGGCCTGCCGGCTGATGAGCAGCCGGATGTGGGAGGCGAGAGGCCGGCTTGGCCGTAGTCGGTGTTTTCCTTTGTCGTTTTTCGTGTGGACAGCATTTCCGGCCTTTGACTCTTGCCAGTCGGACAGCTGCGCTGCGAGCTGCGACATGGAGCGAAGAGAGGGCTTTGGCGTCGGCACACTACTAGTTGGCTCCGGCTGGTGCGAACTTAGGCCAAGACGGCGAGCCCCCGGGTCGGCTGATCGGAACCCGGACGGGGCAAGAATATAAAAAAAAAAACTCAATTCATGGTATAAGCTTATCTCATGGATAAAAAGGTAGCCCCCGAGTGCATCTTGAGGGACCTGAGGTCCTTAATACAAAAGTTGACGTGGTACATGCACTCGCTTTTAACTGTGAAACGGACGGAGTAGGTTCGGGTTCCATGGCCGCTCCGTCTCTTCGCCGGCTGTGCTTCGCTTGCGTGCCCTGGGCTTTTGGGCGTCGATGAGGTAGTACGAGTCGTTGCCCAGGGCCTTGCTGACGATGAAGGGGCCTTCCCAAGGTGCTGCGAGCTTGTGCTGGCCGGCTGATCGCTGGATCAGGCGGAGCACAAGGTCGCCTTCGCGGAATGTACGCGTCTTGACCTTCTTGTTGTGGTAGCGGCGCAGGCTCTGTTGGTAGATGGCGGACCGGCTGCACGCTAGCAGCCGAGCCTCTTCCAGCAGGTCAACGCCGTCTTCTCGCGCCTCCTTTGCTTCCGCCTCCGTGTACATAGTGACGCGAGGCGAGTCGAACTCGATATCCGTGGGGATGATAGCCTCGGCACCGTACACTAGGAAGGAGGGCGTAAAGCCGGTTGATCTGTTGGGCGTGGTCCGAAGACTCCAGAGGACGGCCGGCAGCTCGTCGATCCAGCAACCGGCCGATCGCTCCAGCGTCTCGATCAGGCGGGGCTTGATGCCGGACAGGATGAGGCCGTTTGCTCGTTCTACCTGGCCGTTTGACTGCGGATGGGCAACGGACGCTAGGTCCAGTCGGATACCCTGGTTTGCGCAGAAACGGGCCAAGGCGCCTTTGGCGAAGTTGGTGTCGTTGTCGGTGATGATGTTGTGGGGAACGCTGTATCGGACGGTGATGTCGGCGACGAACGTGACGGCAGTCGGACCGTTCAGCTTCTTGATTGGCTTGGCCTCTATCCACTTGGTGAATTTGTCCACGGCGACCAGCAAATGAGTCATGCCGCCGCGTGCTGTCTTGAAAGGACCCACCATGTACAAACCCCACACGGCAAACGCCAAGTGATGGGGATGGTCTTGAGGACAGAGGCCGGCTGGTATTGCTTGGTGTTGAACTTCTGGCACCCTTTGCACTTCTTGACTAACTCCTTGGCGTTGTCCAATGCAGTCGGCCAGAAGAAACCATGGCGAAAGGCCTTGGCTACGAGGGACCTGGAGGCGGCATGGTGGCCACATTTGCCTTGGTGGATGTCTCTGAGGATCTCCATGCCCTTTTCCGGCTCCACGCAGCGCTGATAAACGCCGGTCACGCTCCGTCTGGCGAGCTCTCTGTTGACGATGGTGTAGGCGCTCGCCCGGCGCTGGATCTGTCGGGCTAGCACTTCGTCTGCTGGTAGCACACGGCTTACCAGATAGTCGCGGATGGGCTGCGCCCAAGATGGGGCCGCCACCACTGTGAAGACGGCAACTGGCACGAGGGTGGTCGTGTTGGGAGGCGGCGGGCTGGAGCCGGCCGTCCCTGGTGGTGTCGATGAAGTCCCCGGGCCGACTGCCGCACTCCCCGGGCCGCCTGCTGGAATTCCTGGGCTGGGTGCTGGTGGTGCAGTCCCCGGGCCACCTGCTGAAGTCCCCGGGCCGACTGCTGAAGTCCACTGGCCGACTGCTGGGGTCCCCGAGCCGGATCCGACTGCTCCGGGGTCGGCCGGCACGAAAATGGAGTCGGACTCTGGCGACGGCTTGATAGACGGCTTGCGCAGACATTCGAGGGAGACGCCGGCAGGTATGACCTGCCGGGTGGAGCCAATGCGGGCGAGGGAGTCCGCTGCGTCGTTGTCGGCTCTTGGCACATGGAGGAACTCGCACCCATTGAAGTGCCTGCTCATCTGCTGGACGAGGAAGCGGTAGCTTGCCATGTTGGCGTCCTTGGCGTCCCAGTCGCCGGACGACTGCTGGACCACCAAGTCCGAGTCGCCGTAGCAGAGGATGCGGCGGATGCCGATCTCCTTGGCCAGTCGGAGCCCGAAGATGAGCGCCTCGTACTCGGCTACGTTGTTGGAGGCGGCGAAGTGGATCTGCAGCGTGTACTTTAGCTTGTCGCCCTTGGGAGAGGTGAGGACGATGCCGGCCCCCAAGCCGGTGCGCATCTTTGAGCCGTCAAAGTGCATCCGCCAATGCGTAGAATCCGGCGCTGGCGGCATGTATTGGGACTTGGCCCAGTCGACTAAGAAGTCGGCCAGCGCTTGGGACTTGATGGCGGTGCGGGGCTGGTAGAGGATGGTATGGGGAGCCAACTCGATGGCCCACTTGGCTACCCGCCCTGAGGCATCTCTGTTGCCCATGATCTCGGCTAGGGGGGCGGTGCAGACCACCGTGATGGAGTGCTCTTCGAAATATTGCTTCAGCTTCTTGGTGGCAAAGTACACGCCGTAGCACATCTTCTGGTAGTGGGGGTAGTTCTGCTTGGAGGCGGACAATGGTGCTCCTAGAGCTGTTCGGCCAGAGGAGGAAGAAGGGCAAGGCCAGCTCTCTCCCCTCCCCGGCTATGGTGTGTGTAGAACTGAAGTGGAACATCCGAGGAACCCTTTGCATGGGTGTGGCCTGGGGGGTTTTATAGGCTAACCCCCCAGGGGTACAATGGTAATATGGCCGGGTGGTAGGCCCTGGCTGCCAGTGTCTATGGGGGCCGGGTTCCCCGCCGGCTGCTGGGGCCCGCCTCTGCTGGGCCCTGCCGGCTGCCGAGGAGCCGGCCGACAGGTGGGGCCCGCCGCCTGCGGGCCCCGCTGACGGCTCTTCACTGTGGCGCCGTCCGTGCTGACGAAGGCCGTGTCGGGCGCGCCATGGCTACAGCGCCGCGCCGGGCGGGTCGGCGGCCGCCTGGCGACGCCTACTGTAGCCATGCGGCCGTGATTTGGGGGAGGCATGGCGCACTGTGGCCATGTCCCAGCTTGTCTCCTGGTCGGGCTCAAACTCCTAGGGAGGGGACGGGCTGCCTGCTAGGAGCCGGCCCGTACCCTCGCCGCCTTCTGGAGTGCGCCGTCTTCTAGGAGGCGGCCTTCTAGCTTCAGCCGCTTTCTTGGGGGCCCGCCGTCTTCTAGGAGGCGGCCCTCCGGTCCCGTCCGGCCTCGGAGTCCGGTCTTACGACCAGTCGGACTGAGGGGCTTGGCCAGCCCCGATGTCTTGAAATTGGGTTAAGTGCTGATGAGGCTACCCGGGGTCTATCCCCACGACAAGACCCTTATGTGCCTAATGATTTTGCTGATGATGGTCCTAATGCTATGTCTTTGGTAGTTATTATTTGTCTTATCTTCTTTTCATTTTCATTTCTATTTTTCTTTTTTAATTAATTTTTGTTCTTGTTTTCTGATTTTTTTCCTTTTGCAGGGTTGTTCTGGTGATGATGAAGAGTTTGATAAAGCCCTTTACAATTTCTATGTGAATAATGTACAAAATTGCTATTTTTCAGTCGACTGGAAATAATTGGCGTTCAGTCAAATTTTCCTGCCGCCCGATTGCGCGCAAAGATCCGTGCTTGTCCCGCTGGCGCCATTGTTTTACTTACCGGGTCTGTGTTTTCCCTGTCCTTTTTCTCAGGTCGCCCGTTAAGATTCTCCCTGTCGTTGTCTTTTCATTCTCAATTTTGAATTTCTCTTCTCCTTTTATCCTGAAAACGGGGAGGTGGAGAGCTAAGCGAGCAAGGCGGAGAGTTGCTCTCGACGGCGACAACGGCAGCGAGCCGGAGTTGTAGCAGGTGCTTTGTACGCCTCATCGGTGACAGCGGCGGGTCATCGGCTGCTCCTTCTGCTCCGGCGCTTCTTCCCTTGTGGATCTAGCTGTTGTTCGTCTTTGCTTATGTTTGATTTTGTCCCCTGTTTCGTGTATATGTGTGTCTGCATGCTATTCGCTGCGATTTGATCCTTCTCATCCCGTATTTTCCTCCATTTACTAGAGATTGCTGATGTTTTTGCTCTTCTCGTATGGATTCCGCTCCGTGTGTCGTTTCAGCCGATGATTCTTCTGGTTTTGAGTCACGATTCGCAGCACTCGTTCTGTGTTTGATATGATATCTGTCCTATTTTGGTCTAATTTCCCAACGAGTGGCTGATTTCTCTAACTGAAAATCGCTATGGTTGGGTTCAGGCTGTTCGTTCGGTGGATTTATTTGGTTCCCCTTTTCCTCAGCTAGGGTATTTTTAATCTGCTGGGGTTTTGATGCTTACTGATTTTGGATATGCTAGTTTGGGGTAGGTTGCCACTGAAGTAGGCTTTTGATTTACTGTAGCATTTTATAATTTGAAGGTATCCAGTTGTGCTTATTATGTGCTAACAGATCCTACGTAGTGTTCAGAGTTATTTATACTAGAGAGTTAGTGTTGTAGCTTTATGCTTATTCTTCCTCAGCTAGCGTGTATTGTAGTTTAGATAGTTTTGTGATGTACGGTAGTTGTTGAATATTTTCGTCCCATTTGTGGTTGGTTCTTATTTTTGTGATGTACTGTAGTATATAATCATTGAAATGTGAGCAATAAACCATAGTTGCTACTTATTTCCATCTGTTTATATCCTTTTTCGGTATCTTAAGGACTGTAATTCTTTGTCCCATGTTATGTAAGTTATGTGGGTGCTTCTTTTGTAAATACTTTTGTGCTTGTTATAGTGTTAGGTCATAGCACTCCCTTACTGTCAAAACATCCCTAGTTTTATAGTCAGAGCATTGTTACAGTCAGAGTGCTTCACCCAAATACTGCACTTAAATTAGGATTGTGAACTGAAATTTGTACTCTGTAGTTGAATTGTTTTTCCAGTTCTTCGTGAACTGTAATTTTCAAAGTCATATGATGTCTGGAGCATGTTTACACTGTACCTACATTAGGAGTAGTTGAATTGTTTCTCTAACTCTGACTTAACTGTATGTTGAGTTGATTTCTCATGTAAATTCCAGTTCTTATATATGGTCTACAGTGGGCAGTTGAGTTCATGTAATTTTCTATTCTGATTGACTGTAATATCGATTCTGGGTTAATGTAATTTAAATTCTAATATATGCAAATAGTTACAGTGATAGCACACAGAAACTTACACTGTAATTTCTATATATTTTTTACTGTAATTTACTAATTTAACGTAAGTCTTGCATTTTCAGTTCCTTTAAGTGGCATTCAACTGTTCAATAGTTTCTGTGTAGCACTTTCTGCCTTTTCTAATTTCTATTTTCTGCTCTTTTTGTTTATCATGTAATCTGTTTATAGGCTTAATTTTAAGAAATGGGTAGACTCTGCAAGGTTTATGAACTGGGTGGCCCTGTAGAATCTTTTTTGATACTGCAGATTCGTTCGACAAACCGTTCATGCCTAAGGACTTTGCTGACAATGAATCATGCCAGTTGCCATTGGTATTCCTTTTTGTCCTTTTATTCGCTCCTTTTGTTTTACATGAACCATATGGTACCAGATTACTTACTCCTAACTATATCCTTTTTATGTTCAGGACCTATCTAAGGCTGATGGAAATTTTAACAAAGCGCTGTTTCGCATCTACATGAATCATGTGTGTGAATTTTAATGTTGCTTATCGCTCTTGTTTGATTTCTCTCTTTTTTTTGGGTGATTGAATGCTTTTTTTTCCCTTTGTATGTTTTTAACAGAGTAAGATGCTTAAGGAGAAAGATTCATCAGTCCAGATTTTTACCACTGTTGTCAATGCTTGCGCCCTAGGTACAGGGATGTTGTTCAGAGATATGGAATGGACTGCCTCCTTAAGTTTGCTAAAACAGAGGTCCCTCTTACAGTCTTAGGCTTGTCAAATGGATTGCTAGTGAATTCGAACTTCTTTGTAACTAAATTTCCTTGCTCAACTTCTTTGGCCTGCTCCATATCTGAATCCAGTGATGTTGTATGTGCCAGTTAGAAGGATAACAACAAATAGTACATTTAGAGTATGTGACTGCTACAATGTTTTCAATTCTCTACCTCTTGGTGTTTGTTCTTTGCTTTACCTTATATATTACCTCTGAATGTAGGAGTTGTGTGAATGAATATTGGCCTACATTCAGAAATGCATTTTCTTCACTTTCTAGTGATAACCTTAGCTATGTATCATCCGTTGCTCTGTATACCTGCACATTTTGGAAAAGAAACATAAATGATATTAGCCATTGAGGAAACAATAGCAAAGCATAAATATGTATTTTTTCAGAGGAAAAATTCAATTATAATGAGGGTTTATCTATGAATGTTGGGTGGTTTGTCAGGTAACATATAATTTCTGGATAGTTTTGGGGGTTTGTCTATGCATGTTCGGTGGTTTGTCTATATCAGTTAACATCATTTTTCTAGATAATTTTGGGGGTTTGACCATCTAGCACTCTCTTACTGTGAGCAATTTACGGTCAGAGTGTTCCAACTGTAAGACTGTATATCTTACTACTGTAATACAATTGCAGATTTACAGTGTAAACTCCACTGTAAAACTGTAAATATACTGGTGTAATTCAACTGATTTACACATGTTTCTACTGCAATTTACACTGTAAATCTTTCACTATTTACACTGTAATTTTGGTGTAAGTCTATTGTAAACTGCAGTGTAAAAAATCTATTGTAATTACACTGTAATATTTACAGTAAACACTGTATTTGCACTGTAATTTTGGTGTAAATCTACTGTAAATGACATTGTAAAGATATCTACTGTAATTACACTGTAACTCTACTCTAAATTACACTGTAACTCTACTCTAAATTACACTATAATCTTCACAGTAAATATTGTATTTGCACTGTAATTTTGGTGTAAGTCTACTGTAAAGAAATCTACCTTAATAACACTGTAACTCTTCTCTAAATTCTGTAGTTCATTGACAGATTTACATTGCCATTGTGCTGTAATTACACTGTATGGAAACACTATGTAAACTGTAGATTCTACTGTTTTTAACACTGTAACTGTACTACAAGTTGATGGAGAAGTGACGCCTTTTCACGTCGATGCCTATGCTTTTTTCGTCTGGGTGTCATGTACAGTATCGGTGAACTTTTGGGTCCTATTTTTTCAAGTGTTCTCACGTGTCATGTTTGTCAGGTGTTTTTTGGGCGTATTGAATCTGTCCTAGCTTTTCTGTCTTTTTTGGTATCGGGTCAAGGGAAACAATTGAATGAGAGACCCGTTAGCGTACATACAAACAGCGGATATACAACTGCAACAATTTGATTGGCTCAAAAATTTGACTGAAATCGAATTGATTTTCAGTCGACTGTCAAACAGACAGTCCCTTCCAATATCCTATAAGGATGTAGATTGTGCAGCACCCTGCTAGGTGTTATACAAGGCTAAGCTCTTTCAAAAAAAGAAGGATGCCGATAAGTCTCGAACGTTCGGGATTTGACCATGGAAAATCAAACATTTTTTATGGCAATTTATATTTGTTGACCATGACAAGTTTAGTTGGTAACATGGCAATTCCGCTCTCAGTTTGTTTTTTGCCAGGAAATTGCCGTGCTTGCCAACTAAACTTGTCATCCTCGCATCAACTAAAATTGCCATAAAAACGTTCGATTTGCCATGGTCAAATCCCGAACTTTTGGGATTTATCATTTCTGAAAAGGAAAAGAACAAGGCTAAGATAAGCTTTCAAGTTGGATCTTAAAAGCTAGAAATTCCATGTTAAGTAGAGAAAAACTGAAATATCTATGTCGCCTATTTCGATATGGCTCCAGATTATAACGATGCAGTAAGGGTACATCAAGATATATAGTTACAAATTTATATAGAACACAGTTGTTTCTTCAATCACAAACATTACAATTGTATAGTAAATACTACTTCTGTCTTAAAGATAGGCATATATTATAATGTCTAGACACGCAATGCAGCTCGTTTTCCTGAAACAAAAAAGGAGCATGTTGAATGCGAGCTTCCAGCCATAGCTTGGAGCAGTCTTGGTATTGGGGGCATTGTGATCTCAACTAGCCCTTCGAGAATCTGAACCACCTTTCCCATTGTTGGCTGATCAAGCTCATCGTCTTGGAGGCACCAACACGCAACCTTGCAAGCAATTTCAACCCCGTCTAGATTGGCAATTCCATGTAGCTTGTGATCTACCAAACTCCCGACGTCTCCTTCAAGAAGCTTATGTGCGGCATGGACAGGAAAGTAAACATCAGTGTTGTCACCACTAGGACATGACGGACATGAGTTCCTCCTTCCAGATATTATTTCCAGCAACACCATCCCGTAGCTAAAAACATCGACTTTTGGTGTAATAGGAACACCGGTAAGCCATTCAGGCGCAAGGTATCCTGTAGTTCCTCTCATTGTTGTCAATACTCTGCTATAATCCCTTCCTAAAAGCTTTGCCATCCCAAAGTCTGCAATTTTTGGAAGTAGTGAAGCATCCAGAAGTATGTTTTCTGGCTTGACATCACAGTGTATGACGCGGTCTCAACAGCTGTCATGCAAGTAGGCCAAACCTCTTGCAACACCTAGGCCTATCTGATGCCTAGCAGTCCAGTTCAACATTGAGTTGCTTCCAAATAAATGGACATCAAGAGAGCGATTTGACATGTATTCATAAACAAGCAACCTCCTAGAACCCTCACAACAGAAACCAACAAGCTTAACTAAATTGATGTGCTGGACAACTCCAATTGAGCTCACTTCAGCTTTGAATTGCTTCTCTCCTTGATAAGCACCATCAAGCCTCTTCACTGCTATGGCATTGGAGCCTTTATAAACCCCTTGAATACAGAACCAAAACTGCCTCCCCCCAACTTATCTGTAAAGAAAATTGTTGCTCGTTGAAGATCATTGTATCTAAATGCAGTGATTCCGTCACAAACTTCAGATCCATTCTTTATTTGACCAGATCTCTTGTTTTTGTTTCTCCAAACCATTAGTAGGAGGATGAGTGCAAATAAGCCTAGAGCAGAAATACCAGTACCAATTACAACTCCAGTAACTATCCCTCTTCTGTTGTTTTTCAAACTTTGTACATCTTTAGCAGAAAGACGAAGATAAAGAGTTTCCCCATTTGAATTGGTAGTGTCACTGCATTGTAGTTGTCTTATGTTGAGCAATTCATTATGCCACATAGAACATCCGCTGTCGCCGAAGGAGTATGCGGTGCAAGAGCAATTACTCAGGCAAATTTGTGCGCGGTCACTCTTGTTTGCAGCAGCTTCTACTTTGGGGGCATTCTGGGGCAACTTAACACATGGTACAGAATAGAACTTGTCTGTGGTGTGTGTTTTGCTTTTGTTGCTAATGCAGTCTAACTGAGTATTTCTCGAGCACCCATTTGCTCGATTTTCTAGCTCCCAGTCCTTGGGGGATGTTATGGTGAAGCCCTCCATACAGTTGCAGTGTGGAACTTTATTATCAGTGCAAATTGTGAAAGGTCCACAAATTGCATGGACATCACACTGAGCTCTCCTCCGGTTACCCGGCGGACCCAGTCAGAAGAGGTCTTTGCACCTGAATAACAATTCGTTGGTTACTATAAATTGAGATACCGATGTGTGTGTGTGGGGTTTAATGATGAGAGCGACACTGTTCTTTTTGCACCAAACTGAAGTGCAATTGTAGCAAAAAGAAAACAAAAATAAACTACAAAAAAGGTGAAGTGCAATTACAACGAGGACAAGTTGCAATTCCTCGAAAAGAAAAATGTATTTGCAACAAATGCAAGACTAGTGAAGTACTACCTCTGTACCAAAATATAAGAATAACAATAAAATGGTGACTGAAAGTTCAGAAAAGTGACTGAAACTTAACAAAAGTAACTGACTGAAACTTAACAAAAAGAAATACTGAAACACAATTGGACACGTAAAAAAGACTGAAACTTCAAATGCTTAAAAATAATGAGAGTCTACTTAATACAATTCTGCTGCTTTCATCCATAAATAAAAGAAGAAGAGATTGTGCTGCTTTAAAAGTCATCCATCAACCATCACCTACCGGATAGTTAACTAGCGCCAATTTTCACCAATACTCAGTTGGTGAAGGCACTTGTGTTGCACTTATGCACTGATACGCCCATTTTGCATCATGTTTTCCTACTGTTATTTATAATGTTTTTATGTATAATAATGCTTTTGGGAGTAATTCTAATGCCTTTTCTCTCATAATTTGCAAGGTTTACACAAAGAGGGAGAATACCGGCAGCTGGAATTCTGGACCTGAAAAAGCATGTCAGAGCTACCTATTCTGCACAACTCCAAATAACCTGAAACTTCACAGAGATTTTTTATGGAATATTTAAGAAATATTGGAGCAAATAACTACCAGAGGAGGCCCACCAGGTGGGCACAACCCACCTGGGTGCGCCAGGGAGCCCAGGCGCGCCTTGGTGGGTTGTGCCCTCCTCGGCCCACCTCCGGTGACCCTCTTCTGGTATATAAGTCATTTTTACCTATAAAAAAAATAAAGAGAGGACTTTCGGGACGAAGCGCCGCCGTCTCGAGGCGGAACTTGGGCAGGAGCACTTTTGCCTTCCGGCGGAGCGATTCTGCCAGGGGAACTTCCCTCTCGGAGGGGGAAATCATCGTCATCGTCATCACCAACAACTCTTCCATCTTTGGGAGGGCCATCTCCATCAACATCTTCAACAACACCATCTCCTCTCAAACCCTAGTTCATCTGTTGTGTTCAATCTTTGTACCGGAACCTTAGATTGGTGCTTGTGGGTGACTAGTAGTGTTGATTACATCTCGTAGTTGATTACTATATGGTTTATTTGGTGGAAGATTATATGTTCAGATCCATTATGCTATTTAATACCCCTCTGATCTTGAGCATGAATATCATTTGTGAGTAGTTACTTTTGTTCTTGAGGTCATGGGAGAAGTCATGTTGCAAATAATCATGTGAACTTGATATGTGTTCGATATTTTGATGATATGTATGTTGTGATTCCCTTAGTGGTGTCATGTGAACGTCGACTACATGACACTTCACCTTATTAGGGCCTAAGGGAATGCATTGTGGAGTAGTTATTAGATGATGGGTTGCTAGAGTGACAGAAGCTTAAACCCTAGTTTATGCGCTACTTCGTAAGGGACCGATTTGGATCCAAAAGTTTAATGCTATGGTTAGATTTTATCTTAATACTTTTCTCGTAGTTGGGGATGCTTGCGAGGGGGTTAATCATAAGTAGGAGGTTTGTTCAAGTAAGAACAACACCTAAGCACCGATCCACCCATATATCAAATTATCAAAGTAGCGAACACGAATTAAACCAACATGATGAAAGTAGCATGGTGAAATTCCCGTGTACCCTCAAGAACGCTTTGCTTATCATAAGAGACCATTTTGGCCTGTACTTTGCCTCAAAAGGATTGGGCTACCTTGGTGCACTTTTGTTACCGTTACCTTTATTTACTTTTTACAAATTATCTTACTATCGAACTATCTGTTACCAACAATTTCAGTGCTTGCAGACATTACCTTGCTGAAAATCACTTGTCATTTCCTTCTGCTCCTCGTTGGGTTCGACACTCTTACTTATCGAAAGGACTACGATTGATCCCCTATACTTGTGGGTCATCAAGGCTCTTTTCTAGCGCCATTGCCGGGGAGTGAAGCGCTCTTGGTAAGGGAAAATTATTACTACGTGCTGAAATTTATTGTCACTTGTTACTATGGAGAATCATCCTTTGAGGGGTTTGTTCGGGGTATCTTCACCTCGACCGGAACCACAAATAGTTTCCCCTCAACCTACAGCACCTACTAAAAATATTGGTTATGAAATTCCTTCGGGTATGATAGAACAACTGTTAGCAAATCCTTATGTAGGAGATGGAACCGAACATCCTGATATGCACTTGATATATGTGGATGAAATTTGTGGATTATTTAAGCTTGCAGGTTTACCCGGAGATGAAGCTAAGAAGAAGGTTTTCCCTTTATCTTTGAAGGGAAAAGCATTGGCATGGTATAGGCTATGCGATGATATTGGATCTTGGAACTGGAATCGCTTGAAATTGGAATTTCACCAAAAAATTTATCCTATGCATCTAGTTCATCGTGATCGGAATTATATATATAATTTTTGGCCTCATGAAGGAGAAAGTATCGCTCTAGCTTGGGGGAGGCTTAAGTCAATGTTATATTCATGCCCCAATCATGAGCTCTCAAGAGAAATTATTATTCAGAATTTTTATGCTCGGCTTTCTCGTGATGATCAATCCATGCTCGATACTTCTTGTACTGGTTCTTTTATGAAGAAGACTATCGAATTCAGGTGGGATCTTTTAGAAAGAATTAAGCGCAACTCTGAAGATTGAGAACTTGACGAAGGTAAAGAGTCAGTTATTAAGCTTGAGTTTGATTGTGTTAAATCTTTTATGAATACCGATGCTTTTCACAAGTTTAGCACTAAGTATGGACTTGACTCTGAGATAGTAGCCTCCTTTTGTGAATCATTTGCTACTCATGTTGATCTCCCTAAGGAGAAGTGGTTTAAATATCACCCATCTATTAAAGAGGAAATTAAAGAACCCGACATAGCTAAAGATGAAACTATCATTTACAATGTTGATCCAGTTGTGCCTACTGCTTACATTGAAAAACCACCTTTCCCTGTTAGGATAAAGGAACATGCTAAGGTTTCAACTGTGGTACGCAAAAGTCATATTAGAGCACCTAAACCTTCTGAACAAATTAAAGTAGAACCTAGTGTTGCTATGGTTAAAGATCTCCTGGTAGAAAATATTAATGGGCATGTTATTTACTTCTGTGATGAAGCTGCTAGAATTGCCAAACCCGATGAAAAACATAGACCCGTTATTGGCATGCGTGTTGTCTCAGTTAAAATAGGAGATCATTGTTATCATGGTTTATGTGATTTAGGTGCTAGCATGAGTGCTATTCCTTTTACCTTATACCAAGAAATTATGAATGACATAGCACCCGCTGAAATAGAAGACATAGATGTTACTATTAAACTTGCTAATAGAGGCACCATCACACCACTTGGGATTGTTAGAGATGTTGAAGTCTTGTGTGGGAAAATAAAATACCCTACTGATTTTCTAGTTCTTCGTCCCCCACAAGATGACTTCTGTCCCATTATCTTTGGTAGACCTTTCTTGAACACTGTCAATGCTACTATAGATTGTCATAAACAAACGGTCAGTGTTCGCTTTGGTGACGAGTCTCATGAGTTTAATTTTTCCAAGTTTAATAGACAACCTCATAAGAAAGAATTGCCTGGTAATGATGAAATAATTGGTCTTGCTTCTATTGCTGTGCCTCCTACTGATCCACTAGAACAATATTTGTTAGACCATGAAAATGATATGCATATGCATGAAAGAAATGAGATAGACAAAATTTTCTTTGAACAACGACCTCTGCTCAAACATAACTTGCCTATTGAAACTCTTGGAAGTCCTCCTCTACCTAAAGGTGATCCTATGTTTGAATTAAAACAATTGCCTGACACTCTGAAATATGCTTATCTTGATGAGAAAAGGATATATCCTGTTATTATTAGTGCTAACCTTTCAGAACATGAAGAAGAAAGATTATTGAAAGTTCTGAAGAAGCACCGTGCTGCTATTAGATATACTCTTGATGATCTTAAGGGTATTAGTCCCACTCTCTGTCAGCACAAGATTAATATGGAACCTGATGCTAAACCAGTTGTTGATCATCAACGACGGTTGAATCCCAAAATAAAAGAAGTAGTAAGAAATGAGATATTAAAACTTCTGGAGGCAGGTATAATCTATCCCATAGCTGATAGTAGATGGGTAAGTCCCGTTCATTGTGTCCCTAAGAAAGGAGGTATCACTGTTGTTCCTAATGATAAAAACGAACTTATTCCACAAATAATTGTTACTGGCTATAGGATGGTAATTGATTTTAGAAAATTAAATAAAGCAACTAGGAAAGATCATTACCCCTTGCCTTTTATTGATCAAATGCTAGAAAGATTATAAAAGCACACACACTTTTGCTTCCTTGATGGATATTCTGGGTTTTCTCAAATACCTGTCTCACAACCTGATCAAGAGAAAACCACTTTTACGTGCCCTTTTGGAACTTATGCTTACAGACGCATGCCTTTTGGTTTATGCAATGCACCTGCTACCTTTCAAAGATGTATGACTGCTATATTCTCTGATTTTTGTGAAAGATTGTTAAGGTTTTCATGGATGATTTTTCTGTATATGGATCTTCCTTTGATGATTGCTTGAGCAACCTTGATCGAGTTTTGCAGAGATGTGAGCAAACTAATCTTGTCTTGAATTGGGAGAAGTGCCACTTTATGGTTAATGAAGGTATTGTCTTGGGGCATAAAATTTCTGAACGAGGTATTGAGGTGGATAAAGCTAAGGTTGATGCAATTGAGAAAATGACATGTCCCCGAGATATCAAAGGTATTCGTAGTTTCCTTGGTCATGCTGGTTTCTATAGGAGGTTTATTAAAGACTTCTCTAAAATTTCTAGGCCTCTTACTAATCTCTTACAAAAGGATATTCCATTTATTTTTGATGATGATTGTGTAGAAGCCTTTGAAACACTTAAGAAAGCCTTAACTTCTGCACTTATTGTTCAACCACCTGATTGGAACTTGCCTTTTGAAATTATGTGTGATGCTAGTAATTATGCTGTTGGGGTTGTTCTAGGACAAACAGTTGATAAGAAATTAAATACTATTCATTATGCTTGCAACACTCTAGACAGCGCCCAAAGAAATTATGCTACCACTGAAAAAGAATTTTTTAGCAGTCGTGTTTGCTTGTGACAAATTCAGATCTTACATTGTTGATTCTAAAGTTACTGTTCACATCGATCATGCTGCTATTAAATATCTTATGGAAAAGAAAGATGCTAAACCTAGGCTCATTAGGTGGGTTCTCTTGCTACAAGAATTTGATTTACATATAACTGATAGAAAAGGAGCTGAGAACCCCATAGCTGATAACTTGTCTAGGTTAGAGAATATCCTTGATGACCCACTACCTATTGATGAGAGCTTTCCTGATGAACAATTAGCTGCAATAAACATTTCTCATAAAACTCCTTGGTATGCTGACTATGCTAATTATATTCTTGCTAAATACATACCACCTAGTTTCACATACCAACAAAAGAAAAAGTTCTTCTATGACTTAAGACATTACTTTTGGGATGACCCACATCTTTATAAAGAAGGAGTAGATGGTATTATTAGACGTTGTGTACCTGAGCATGAACAGGAACAAATCCTACGGAAATGTCACTCTGAAGCTTATGGAGGGCATCATGCGGGAGATAGAACTGCTCACAAGGTATTGCAATCTGGTTTTTATTGGCCTACTCTCTTCAAGGATGCCCGTAAGTTTGTTTTATCTTGTGATGAATGTCAGAGAATTGGTAATATCGGTAAGCGTCAAGAAATGCCTATGAACTATTCACTTGCTGTTGAACCATTTGATGTTTTGGGTTTTGATTATATGGGACCTTTTCCTTCCTCTAATGGGTACACTAATATTTTGGTTGCTATTGTTTACGTTATTAAGTGGGTAGAAACTATTCCAACTAATATTGCTGATCATAACACTTCCATTAAAATGCTTAAAGAAGTTATTTTCCCGAGGTTTGGAGTCCCTAGATATTTAATGACTGATGGTGGTTCACACTTTATTCATGGTGCTTTCCGTAAAATGCTTGCTAAATATGATGTCAACCATAGAATTGCATCACCCCATCATCCTCAATCTAGTGGCCAAGTTGAACTTAGCAATAGAGAAATAAAACTAATATTACAAAAAACTGTTAATAGGTCCCGAACAGCAATAGAGAAATAAAACTAATATTACAAGAAATTGGATGATGCACTTTGGGCCTACCGAACAGCATATAAAAATCCTATGGGTATGTCTCCCTATAAAATGGTTTATGGAAAAGCTTGTCATTTGTCTCTTGAGTTAGAACATAAAGCATATTGGGCAATTAAAGAACTCAACTATGATTTCAAACTTGCCGGTGAAAAGAGGTTATTTGATATTAGCTCACTAGATGAATGGAGAACCCAAGCTTATGAAAATGCCAAATTATTTAAAGAAAACGTTAAAAGATGGCATGACAAAAGAATCCAAAAGAGAGAATTCAAAGTTGGAGAATATGTTCTTCTATACAACTCTCGTTTCAGGTTCTTTACAGGAAAACTTCTCTCTAAATGGGAAGGACCCTATATCATTGAGGAGGTTTATCGCTCTGGAGCTATTAAAATAAATAATGACGAAGGTACGAACCCGAAGGTAGTTAATGGGCAAAGAATTAAACACTATATCTCAGATACGCCTATTAATGTTGAAAGCAATATTATTCAAACCATGACACCTGAGGAACAGATAAAAGAAACCTTCCGGAACACTCTAGAATAATTAAAAAAGAGGAGGCACGTGATATGGTAAGTAAACGGACTCCGAAAAATCTACAAAAATATTTTCTGTCAGTTTTGGAATATTACAAAAAAATAGGAACATAAGAAACAACCAGGAAGGCAACCCTGGTGGGCACAAGACACCAGGGTGCGCCTGGCTTGCCAGGCGCGCCCAGGTGGGTTGTGCCCACCTCAATTACCTTCCGGACTCCGTTTTTCTCTCGTTTGCTTGTCCTCCAAGAGAAAAAAAATCTTTATATACCCCCCGAACGCATTGACCACTATACCGCGGAGAAATCTTCTATTCTTCTTGTTGTTTTCTGACAGATCTGAAAATATGTCATCTCAAGACTCAGAGGGTGAGAGCTACGTTGCCGATTATATTGTAAACCCCAAGGTCTACGAAGATGTGGAACATTATGGTTGGACCACGGAGGAAGAAGAAGACTATGATCCGAAAGGGAAAGAAGAGACAAGCTCAGATGAAGATGAAGTTCCATTACCCCAACCTGGGAACATGCACGTGGAATTCAAAAAGTCAAGTCTCCCTGATAAAGCAAAGAAACTTTAAGAACCAGTTTATCCCTTTTCGTCTCTTGCAGGAAAATAAGCAGGAATTATGCAAAAGGGTATTAAAGCTTGAGCAGGAGATCGATGAATTGAGGGAGGAAAATTCTATCCTCAAGCATAAGCTGAGAAAGAAGAGTACTCATACCTCATCACCGTCACCACCTCCTCCATCATCACCAAAGGAGACTTGAGTTCATGGTATGGGCACTCCCCTTGGCTTGTGCCAAGCTTGGGGGAGGTGTCCCGGTATCGTATCACCACCATTATCTTTGCTTTTATCTATTTTAGTTCGATCTTTAGTTTTTCCTATGATTTAGTTGAATAAAAGTTTTGTTCGATCCTTTCTTTTCAAGTGTTTCCTTAGTGATCTATCTATCGATGTAATCGTGTGCGAGATATATAATAAAGAGTAGTTTGAGTTTTGTTTCTTTACTTTAATGTTCCAATAAAAGAAAGGAAAATAAATGAAAAGATCATATGCTAATCTTATGGTAAGTAATGACATCACACAAAGAAAAGTATAAGTGGTAAAATTTATTGGAGATTGACAAACATAGCATTGGTCAATGATGCAAGTCATGAAAGAATTAATAAGGGAAGAGAAGATTCACATGCAAAAACACTATCTTGGACATCTTTTATGATTGTGAGCCCCCATTAAATGTTTTGTGTCAAAATAGTTGACGTTGGACAAGGAAGACAACTTAATGATTTATGTTTGTTCATATTCACATAGAAGTTATATTCTCATAGATCCTTTAACATGTGGTGCTTGCTCAATATCTTTTCTAGCCAAAAATTCCGCACTAAGTAGAGATACTACTTGTGCATCCAAAACCCTTAAACCCAAATCTTATTTTGAGAGTCCACCATACCTACCTATGGATTGAGTAAGATCCTTCAAGTAAGTTGTCATCGGTGCATTAAGGCAATAAAAATTGCTTCTAAATGTGTTGGATCATTTAGTGTAAGAGAAAATTGAGCGTTGTACGAACTTGTGATGGCAAAGAATAAAAGCGACAGACTGCATAATAAAGGTTGCTATCATAAGGGGCAATATAACGTGACGTTCTTTTGCATTAAGGGATTTGTCATACAAAAGAAATAAGCGCATGACAACCTCTGCTTCCCTCTGCGAAGAGCCTATCTTTTACTTTTATGAAGAGTCAAAGTTTTCTTCCCTATTCCTTTTTTTTTTCTCCTTTTGGAAGCACCATGTAGTGAGGAAAGATCTAGGCACATATATCCAGTTGGATATGAGTGGGCATGAGTTATTATTGTTGACATCGCCCTTGAGGTGAATACGTTGGGAGGCGAAACTATAAGCCCCTATCTTTCTATGTGTCCGATTGAAACTTTTTGTTCATGGGTATGCTGTGAGTGTCAGCAATCATAGAAGATTAAATGATGGTTGAGTATGTGGACTTGCCTAAAGGCTCCGATACGTGACCCTTCCTGAAAATATGATGAATTGTAGTTGCAAAGTTGACTGAGAACATAGTTTGTTGGTTTTCAATAAGGTTTATGCTTTATACTTCAATGTTGTGATGAATTTTTACTTGCTCATGAGAAGTTGTATGATAAAAGTTATGTGATAAAAGTTATTTGATAGAAGTTTATGTTAAGTTCTTTGTTGTTATAATAATATGCATGATGCTTCTATGTCCGTATTTTGTTTTTATCGACACCTCTCTCTCTAAGAATGTGGACATGTTTTCGATTTCGGTTTTCGCTTGAGGACAAGCGAGGTCTAAGCTTGGGGGAGTTCATACGTCCATTTTGCATCATGTTTTCCTACTGTTATTTATAATGTTTTTATGTATAATAATGCTTTTGGGAGTAATTCTAATGCCTTTTCTCTCATAATTTGCAAGGTTTACACAAGGAGGGAGAATACCGGCAGCTGGAATTCTGGACCTGAAAAAGCACGTTAGAGCTACCTATTCTGTACAACTCCAAATAAGCTGAAACTTCACGGAGATTTTTTATGGAATATTTAAGAAATATTGGAGCAAATAACTACTAGAGGGGGCCCACCAGGTGGTCACAACCCACCTGGGCACGCCAGGGAGCCCAGGCGCGCCAGGGAGCCCAGGCGCACCCTGGTGGGTTGTGCCCTCCTCGGCCCACCTCCGGTGACCCTCTTTTGGTATATAAGTCATTTTGACCTAGAAAAAAATAAAGAGAGGACTTTCGGGACGAAGCGTCGCCGTCTCGAGGCAGAACTTGGGCAGGAGCACTTTTGCCCTCCGGCGGGGCGATTCCACCGGGGGAACTTCCCTCCCGGAGGGGGAAATCATCGTCATCGTCATCACCAACAACTCTCCCATCTTTGGGAGGTCCATCTCCATCAACATCTTCAACAGCACCATCTCCTCTCAAACCCTAGTTCATCTCTTGTGTTCAATCTTTGTACTGGAACCTTAGGTTGGTGCTTGTGGGTGACTAGTAGTGTTGATTACATCTCGTAGTTGATTACTATATGGTTTATTTGGTGGAAGATTATATGTTCAGATCCATTATGCTATTTAATACCCCTCTGATCTTGAGCATGATTATCATTTGTGAGTAGTTACTTTTGTTCTTGACGTCACGGGAGAACTCATGTTGCAAGTAATCATGTGAACTTGATATGTGTTCGATATTTTGACGATATGTATGTTGTGATTCCCTTAGTGGTGTCATGTGAACGTCGACTACATGACACTTCACCTTATTAGGTCCTAAGGGAATGCATTGTGGAGTAGTTATTAGATGATGGGTTGCTAGAGTGACAGAAGCTTAAACCCTAGTTTATGCGCTACTTCGTAAGGGACCGATTTGGATCCAAAAGTTTAATGCTATGGCTAGATTTTATCTTTATACTTTTCTCGTAGTTGCGGATGCTTGCGAGGGGGTTAATCATAAGTAGGAGGTTTGTTCAAGTAAGAACAGTACCTATGCACCGATCCACCCACATATCAAATTATCAAAGTAGCGAACATGAATTAAACAAACATGATGAAAGTAGCATGGTGAAATTCCCGTGTACCCTCAAGAATGCTTTGCTTATCATAAGATACCGTTTTGGCCTGTCCTTTGCGTCAAAAGGATTGGGCTACCTTGCTGCACTTTTGTTACCGTTACCTTTATTTACTTGTTACAAATTATCTTGCTATCAAACTATCTGTCACCGACAATTCCAGTGCTTGCAGACATTACCTTGCTGAAAACCACTTGTCATTTCCTTCTGCTCCTCGTTGGGTTCGACACTCTTACTTATCGAAAGGACTATGATTCATCCCCTATACTTGTAGGTCATCATGCACCCTCTCCCTCACCCTCGTTCATTAATAATCGGCACTTCTACTGCTACATTCTTCATAAGAAGAAAAGTGGTGTATGTTGCTAGTTGAGCAAGGTTTAACATGTCGAGAACACAAGAATAGATGGGAATAGGAGGTAGCAGGAAACTTGATTTGTGGCCAACAAGAAGATTGTTGGATCCTGTCAGAGAACATTGTTGCAACAGTCGTCAAGAAAGGAGACACAGGTAGAGGAACTGTGAAGTGTGTCTGTAGCAAACTGCTACATCTGGTGGAAGTGCTATTGACCCTCACGGGCATCCCCCTGGTGTGTCGGTGTCGCCAACTCTGGTCGCTACTTTAAGGATGTTTGAGTATGCCCCGTTTATCTGGCAGTTCTGGGATCTTCTGGTTAAAAGCTCATGACACAGGCAATACGAAGTTGATAATTGTATTTCTATCGTCTATAAAAAATTGTTCTGGATTGGATGGCATTATGTCATTTTGAGTTTGGGTTGGCGGGTACAAACATTTTCCATGGGACAACAATTCAAAGATTCTGATTTTGCCAGATTTTTTTGGGGTGAGTGTCTTAACTTTCTATATGATCAGTTGTGTGTGTCACTAACAAAAATCATCTCTAAGGTGTTACAGACAGACTGCAAAAATTGATCGCGGGGATTATTGATGTTATGCAGTCCAGACTTATTAAGGGGCATTTGATTGTGGGAAAATTTTATCCTTGCCTCGGAGATTGTACAGTTAGCTGTCAAGAGGAAATTGTCGATGATTGTTTTGAAGTTGGATTTTCAAAAATCCTTTGATACATTTTTGTGGGACAACTTGCTTGAAATCTTCGGTCATCAAAATTTTCCTGATGACTGGATTAAACGGATCCAAACCATGCTTCAATCTGGCCAGACTCAAGTTCTTATCAGTGGCACCCCTGGGGAAGCCATTACTTTTGAGTAAGGAGTTCAGCATGGTGATTCTCTTTCCCCATGTCTTTTCATTTTGGCTGCTGGCGTCTTGTAGTGTATGTGTTCCAGAGAGTTCAACAATGGCTAACTAATTCACCCGTTGGAAAGACACGGCCCGTTCCCGATGCTGAAATATGCAGATGGCACGCTGCTACTTCTTCATGGCCACCACTGACCAAGCCCATATGATCAACCACATCTTAACAGGCTTCTCGGAAATGAAGATTAATCATTACAAGTTCCAATCAATATTGAAAACACGACGGCGGATGAGATCATGGACATTTTTGGGTTTCCCTATGGGATCTCTGCCATGTACCTACCTCGGAATTCTGATCTCCACTAACAAAATTCTACAACATTTGCTCCGACCCATCATCCAAAAAATGGACAGGATATGACTAGATGGTTAATATCATTTTACCAGTGATCCCTGGATATTTCATGTCCTGCATGATGCTGTCTGAAGAGAGTATCGAAAAAATCAACAAGTTGTGTCGGCCGGTCCTCTGGAAAAATGCTAATGGGAGCCATTGCCTTGTGGCATGGGCTTACGAGATCTTACCCAAGGAGAGTGCCGGTTTGGGCGTCCAATATCTAGGGGCACACAACTCTGCCATGTTGTGCAAGCTGATGAACCTCCTTTTGCAGGGCAGCAACATCCCAAGTTGGAATTGGCTTCAAGCTTCATGCAATTGTGCTTTCAACCCTGCTAAGCATAGGCTGGAATGGATACTACTACTTGGAGGACTCTTAAGTTGGTGATTCCGATGGTCATGGATGGCACGCATTGTCCACCAGGTGACGACCCTAACATACCATTCTGCCTCGACCGTTGGTGTTCTGCTCAGCGCTTGAAGGATCTTTTCCCGGCGCTCTTCTCATTCGCCATAGACAAATACAGCTCAGTGAAATCTCAGTTTGCTGACAACTCCTGGCCCATTAAGCTTAAGCCAGTACTCCTTCCGTAAACAAATATAAGAGTGTTTAGATCATTAAAAATAGTGACCTAAACGCTCTTGTATTTCTTTACACAGGGAGTACTTTGCAACATATGGTTTTTTTGTGCATCTTGCGATTATACGTACATACGCCCCTGAGGCCCTGATCCTATTTTTAATCTGTTCTTGTGTAGGCTTCATGCATACATACTCGCATTGTCCCTCCTTTTGTCCCCACCCTCCCCTTTCTTTTGTGTAATGTTGGCAATTGATGCGGTTGGATGAGAGGTTTCCTGTCCCGGGGCGAAAGTAGAGAGAGAAAATCTGTGTTTCAGAGAGAGAGAAGGGCGGGAGAAATTGGTTCCTCTATAGTTGTTTTCCATCCCTATAGAGAGAATTTCGTGATTCCACTCTTTGAGTGATCCAAGAAACATGTGTGTATCCAGTAGTATGCCCCTGGTTTCTTCTCTCCCTCTCTCTCTCTCGCTCACTCACTCTGTTTCTCTCTGATTTTGCTTCACCCACACTTCAGAATGATGTGGTCTTTCAAAGAACTTCAGAATGATGTGTTCCTGTACTATACTATACACCTGATCTTTTTCTGATATAGTTTCTTTGCCTGGTCTTTAATGTGGCCAGATGAGAATGCGTCAGTTTCTTGATGATTATTGCTGCCACAGCTATAGTCTTCTGTTCTTTTTTTACTGTGACTGTTGTGATGTTCTTTTCTTTTTTACCCAAGATTTCATTTTCTCTCCCTTCTGTTCTTGCGATGAGGCCGTGCATCTTGCAATTCCACAAAAAGGAAAATGTATTTGCAACAAATGCAAAACTAGTAAAGTAACAATAAAAGGGTGACTGAAACTTAATGGAAGTAACTGAAATCACAAAGGTGACTAAAACTTAACAAAAAATATACCGAAACTCAACTGGACACGTAAAAAATGACTGAAACTTTAAATGCTCAAAAATAAGGAGACTTAGTCAATACAGTTCTGCTACTTTCATCCGTAAATAAAAGAAGAAGAGACTGTGCTGTTTTAAATTCATCCATTATCTACTGGATGTGCGATGGCGGAAACGTCTTACCTCGTTTAGAGGCGACAGGTTCGTGTTATATAGCAGGGGCGCACCTCCCTGATACAACGCATACAATTGTTGTTGGAGAGATTACATGAGATTGAGACTTGGAAGGCAAGGGATAGAAGTTGGTTATAAAGAGACAGAGATAGAGATAAATTCTACCAACCTATACTTCTCCTAGACCTATATAGCCCCAACAGAAAAGATATGGTGCGCTAGGTGGTGCGGTGTGGTGCGGTGCATCATGTATGTTTGACACCCTCCTTTAATCATAACTTCATCAAGTTGAGATTATGTTTGAAATCTTCAAAACTCCTTATGGGTAAGGCCTTGGTGAATCCATCTGCAATTTGATCTCTGGAATGCACAAAATGAATGTCAAGTTGCTTTTGAGCAACCCTTTCTCTGATAAAGTGAAAGTCTATCTCAATATGTTTTGTTCTTGCATGAAACACTGGATTTGTAGAGAGATAGGTAGCACCAAGGCTGTCACACCATAGGCATGGAACTTGCTTACTTTTCACACCAAGTTCTTTGAGCATGGATTGTACCCAAATGATTTCAGCTGTGGCATTTGCTAATGCCTTGTATTCTGCCTCTGTGCTTGACCTGGAAGCTGTAGCTTGCTTTCTAGCACACCATGATATCAAATTAGGTCCAAAGAATACTGCAAAACCACCAGTTGAGCGCCTATCATCCAGGCATCCTGCCCAGTCAGAGTCAGAGAAAGCACTAACAAGAGTAGAAGATGATTTGCTGAAATTTAGACCAACACTCAAGGTATTCTTGACATATCTTACTCTGCGTTTAGCAGCAGTCAAATGAACAGTAGTGGGTGCATGAAGAAACTGACATACTTTGTTAACAGCAAAAGAAATATCAGGCCTGGTGGGAGTTAGATACTAAAGTGCTCCTACCAAACTCCTGTATTTTGTGATGTCTTCTTGATTCAAGAGAGTACCTTCTATGAGAGATAATTTTTCTGAGCTGGATAATGGAGTGGGTGTAGGTTTACAACCTTGCAGGCCAGCCTTTTTTACCAGATCAGTTGCATATTTTTCATGAGAGAGATGAAGTCCTTCCTTGTGTTTCTTCACCTCAATTCCAAGAAAATAATGCAAGTCTCCAAGATCCTTTAGAGCAAAGTCTGCACCTAAGTCTTTCAACAGTCCTGTGATTGCTTCATCAGATGAGCTTGTCACAATAATATCATCAACATATATGAGAACAAATATGCATGTGTTAGACATGTTGTAAATAAACAACGAGGTGTCAGACTTAGAAGGAACAAAGCCAAGTGTCTGCATTTTGTGACAGAGACGAGAATACCAAGCCCTTGGAGCTTGCTTCAGGCCATATAGTGCTTTGTCAAGTTTGCACACATGAGAGGGAGCACTTTTACTTTCAAACCCAGGAGGTTGTTTCATGTACACTTCCTCTTCCAGAACACCATGGAGAAACGCGTTCTGCACATCTAACTGTCTGAGACTCCAGCCCCTGGAAACAGCAATGGACAAAACAAGACGAATGGTTGCAGCTTTTACAACGGGACTAAAAGTGTCCTCATAATCTATACCATATCATTGTTTCAAGCCTTTTGCAACGAGTCTAGACTTGTATCGATCAATGATTCCATCAGACTTTCTTTTAATCTGAAATACCCACTTGCAATCAATCAAGTTTTTACCTTGCTGTGGAGGAACCAAGTGCCATGTGTTATTTTTCTTTAGTGCCATATATTCTTCATTCATTGCTTTCTTCCATCTCTCATTGCCGAGCGCTTCTTCAAGTGTGTGTGGTTCACCGGGTTCACCTATAGAACAAACCATACCGTATTTGGTTATATGTTTGTAATTAACAGGCTGTATTACCCCTTTTTGTAGTCGTGTATGACGTGGTGATGAAGCAGTCGGATTTGCAGCCACCGAGGATCCCATAGGCTGAACAGGAGTTCTCGCCGCTGCTGATCCCGAGAGAGATTCACTGGCCGCGGCAGCAGATTCTGCATGGGTCGGATCTTCTGTGGCAGGTGACAGCGGCGGGTCTGCCGCGGAGTCCATAGAAGATCCCGACCGAGGGGGCAGCTCATCATCGCCACATGATGGCATATCAGCACCGAGTCGCGTGCCTGTCGGGCAAGTGGGCTCGCTAGGTTCGGCGTCTGCGCTGGACCCCGCGCCTGCTCCTGGCCCCACATCGGTCGGGTGAAACGGGGGATGCCGCTTGTAGCATCGTGTCTGGGCGTCGAACCGTGCGCCACCCAGGCCAATCGCGAGGGGACGCTTGGCAGGCAGGGATTGGCGCGGACGTGGAGACGCGCCGCGGCCAGTTGGAGGCGACCGCATGGCGCACCCTGGGTCGGGAGCAGCCGTGCGGGAGACCGACGCGCCTGGTGCATCTGCACCCGCGGATCCCGAGGAGGATCGGATATGCTACTGCTGCCGGACGGATCCCGAGGAGGATCTGCCTCCCGACTCGGGACACATCAATGTTCTGATGAAGCGTTTTTTTCACTGTTTTCTTCATTTTTTGCCCTGTTTTCTCCTGTATCATCACAAGACTCAAGTATGCCATTAGTAAGAGGATGAGTCAACAGTTGATCATCACAATTTGTTCCCCCTTGATCAATGCCGGAAAGATGAGAGGGCAAAAGGAGAATTTCCTTGCGAAGAAGGGCGTCGGCATTAGGATGTAGATCAGCAAAGGGAAACTTAGTTTCATCAAACACGGCATCCCTAGAGATATAGACGCGACCAGTGGAGACATCTAGGCATTTTACGCCTTTGTGTTGAGCGCTATACCCTAGAAACACACACTGTTTTGAGCGAAACATGAGCTTGCGGTTGTTGTACGGGCGAAGATTGGGCCAACATGCACACCCAAAGACATGAAGAGATTTGTAGTCAGGTTTAGTGTGCATGAGTCTTTCTACCGGAGTTTCATTATTAATGACACGACTAGGAAGCATGTTTATAATATGAACGGCGGTGAGAAAGGCCTCATACCAAAATTTGAGGGGCATGGAGGCTCCAGCTAGGAGAGCTAGCCCAACTTCAACTATATGTTTGTGCTTGCGTTGAGCAGAGCCATTCTGTTGGTGAGCATGAGGGCATGACACATGGTGGGATATGCCAAGTGTTTGGAAAATGGAGTTTAATTTTTCATACTCCCCTCCCCAATCAGATTGTACTGCAATGATTTTGCTATCAAACTTTCGTTCAACAAGAGCCTGAAAGTTTTGAAAAACTTGAAAGACATCAGATCTTTTCTTAAGAAAATAGATCCAAGAAAACTTGCTGTAATCATCGATGAAACTCACATAGTAAGTGTGTCTACCAACAGAACTAGGGGCAGGACCCCAAACATCGGAGAAAATTAATTGCAATGGCTTGGTAGAAACACTAGTGGATATTGGGTAAGGTAATTGATGACTCTTAGCTCGTTGACAGGAATCACAAATAGTTTCAATATTGAGCTCACCAACATACGGGAGCTTATTTTTCCTAAGCAATTTTTCAACTAAAGAAAAAATAGCATGTCCTAATCGATCATGCCACCGTGTTGACGAAAGTTTGATAACACCATCGACTTGTTTATTGTATCTTCTACGCTCCGGAATCAACGGATAGAGCCCTCGAACGCATCTACCTCGATAGAGGATTTTCTTCGTTGCCTGATCCTTGATAAAAAAAGAAATAAGGATGAAATTCAAGGAGACATGGTTATCAATGGCAATTCTATGAACAGAAAGAAGATTCTTGGCGGCACTAGGAACATGCAAGATTTTCTTAAGATGAATTTTATGACGAGGGGTACTAAAAAGTGAGTGACCAATGTGACAGATCCTCATACCTTCACCGTTGGCAGTGTAGATTTGATCTTTGCCACGGTATTTCTCCTTCATAGTAACCTTCTCGAGCTCGTTGGTGATGTGGTTGGTGGCACCGCTGTCGACATACCAGTTCGTGTCAACACCATAGGAGCCATCCGCGGCGGCAGAAACCTTGTCCTCATCTTGGGAGGAGTTGTCGTCTTCATCGTAGCGGTACCAGCAGTCTTTGGCCATGTGCCCGGGCTTGCCGCAAATCTGACAGCGCGGCGCATCCGGATGGGACCTGGTGGATCCGCCACCACGATGACCTTTGGAGTTGGTGGAGCGCCCATTGCGTGGGTTGGAGGAGCCGCCGCCGTTCCCATTTCCCCTGACCGCCCCTTGTTGCGTGGAGATCTGCGCGAGCGAGGGCCGCCACCACGACTATGAGACGCAGCGTTGGCAGAGGTTTTGAAGTCACCGGAGGAGCCGTGGAATTGGGCCATGCGCTGATCAAAGTTACTCGGCATGGCGTAGAGCTCGTCGAGGGTGACAGGCGTGACGCAGGCGTTGAGAGCGGAGACGAGGGGCTGGTAGTCGATGTCCAGCCCATGAAGGATGTACGAGATCAGCTTGTCATCCTGGATGGGTTTGCCAGCGGCGGCGAGCTCATCAGCGAGGCCACGCAGGGAGGCAAAGTAGGAGGCTACCGACTGGTTGCCCTTCTGCGCATTGATGAGCGTAGTCCGGATGTTGTTGACGCGGCTGAGAGATTGCGACGAGAACATGCCCGCCAGTGCCACCCAGAGCTCGCACGTCGTGGTGATCGCGGTGACCGCGACGAGCACCTCCTTGGAGAGGGTGTTGAGCAGGTAGCCGAGCACCTGTTGGTCCTCCCTGACCCAAAGAGGGTGGAGAGGGTTGGGCTTAGAAGACTCCTTGCCGTCCTTGTCCATGGTGACATGGAGTTTGGCCGGCTCCGGCGTGGTGCTATCGACGTAGCCGAAGACACCGGCGCCCCGCAGACGAGGTGTGACCTGCGTGCGCCACAACATGTAGTTCGTGCGGTTAAGCTTCTCGGTGACCTGGCCATTGAGGCTAGGTTGGAAGGCGCCGGAGGATGAAGACATGGCTATGCACTAGATGCAATCGGGAAACCTAGATGGGAAGTAGGAAAGCTCTGATTACCATTTGCGATGGCGGAAACGTCTTACCTCGTTTAGAGGCGACGGGTTCGTGTTATGTAGCAGGGGTGCACCTCCCTGATACAGCGCATACAATTGTTGTTGGAGAGATTACAGAAGATTGAGACTTGGAAGGCAAGGGATAGAAGTTGGTTACAAAGAGATAGAGATAGAGATACATCCGACCAATCTATACTTCTCCTAGACCTATATAACTCCAACAGAAAAGATATGGTGCGCTAGGTGGTGCGGTGTGGTGCCGTGCATCATGTATGTTTGACACTGGATAGTTAACTAGTGCTGATTTTCACCAATATTCAGTTGGTGAAGGCACTTGTGTTGCACTTATACACCCTCGCACTCACGCCTCAGTTAATAAATAATCGGCACTGGTAGTGCTACAGAGTTCATACGATTAAGGAAAGTGTTCTACGTTGTTAGTTGCGCAAGCATGGGGAAGACATGCATGGAAGTTGATGCAAAGTTGGCATGTTGAGACCACAAGAATACATGGGAATGGGAGGTAGCAGGAAACTCAATTTGTGGTCAACAAGAATATTGCCAGGTTCTACCAGAGAGCTTTGTACCAGAACTCAACGAACTCGGGCTGCAATGCAGGAGACACAGGTGGATGAACTATGAAGTGTGACTTGTAAGTGTGTTCCGACTGCTTCTTCTGTTGGAGGTTCTATTGACCCTCATGAGCGTCCTCCTTGGGATGCCACCTACTCCGATCGCTACTTTGAAGATGTTTGAGTATGCCCCAGTTTTCTGGCAGGTTTGCGATCTTTTGCTTAAAAAACTGGCGACACAGGCAATACAAAGTTGGTAGTTGTATTTCCATCATCTATCAGATTTGTTCTTGATTGGATAGTGGATTCTCAGAATGCTTATATAAACAAAATAATTATGTTCAGCGAATTTGAAGTACTCACAAATAAAAATTAAATCACAAGGATTACAAATCTAATTAAGATGACTAACAGCTGAATCAGTATTGCACGCAATCAAATCAGATCGTATGTATGATGTATGCATTTTCTAGTGCCATGTAGCACACATCTAGTGATCCTCACAACTTATATGATCATCTCCTAGCGCATTTGAGCATAATTTGTTACAAACCTCTATTAAAAATTTGTATGAAAACTCCATACTCTAATAGATATTCCATCAGTCTGGTCCAGTGACTGCTATTCTTCTTTCCCGTCTCCCGTTTCACATTTCAACCTCTCGATTAGTACTAGTACTCCACGTATGGCTCACATCGTAGTTGAGAGTTGAGACCATGCAGCTTCATCCATCTACATGTCCTAGTCTATGTTCAAGGCCTAATGCCCATCCATCAAGCGTGCCCAACCAAGGGCCATCAACAGTAACACCTTCCCTAAATTAAGACATGTGGGCATTGGCAGTTGTGCTACATCAAGATATGTTAAATTCGCAAACACGTCTGGTTTTAAGTTTTAAACTTAGAAATCTCCTTTTTCTACACCCCTCCTCCCTCCAGCCCACAACATTTGAACCCTAGATTTGATGCTCCGCTAAGTCAGGGTTTTATGTCTTTAGGATGTGTTTGATTTCCTTCTGTACTCTGATTCCACACTCGTTCTCAATAGGATAGCAGACAAAATCTTCAATTGTATACCACATGGCATCCAAAACCTTGATAGATTGCCTATTTTTATTATCCATCAATCAAAAAATAGTAGTATAGTCATTAACTATCTCCAGGGAAATGAATATTAACAAAATCTTGTAGAGCTTTCCAGACATATGTACCACCTTTTCTTTTCTTGCAGAAAATAAATAATCATGTTTAGCCATTATGCACTTAATAAGAGAGAATTAAGTCATTAAGCTTAACCTCTTTAAAAAGGAAAGCATCACTACTACCAGCCTCTACAGCAAGGAATGATTCGGACAACCACCGAACAGATAAATAAGCAAAACACAGATTAGTTGTAACTAATATATCCAAAGGCTCTAGTTCTCTGTCTAGTTTTCATAACTAAAAACACAACACAACTCAAAGAGGTCTCCCTACAATCTGCTCAGTTTTCTTCCTACATAGGGTCGGTAGCCCTCCTTTAATTAGGGCCTCGATTTGCCACCACTAGCTCTCATTCAAGTTGGTTGTGCTATGTGTAATTTACATTTGTCTGTGTCTATTGTACATGCCATCCGACATGTAGAGATATTTAGGCATTGTATAGCAACTTCACAGGAGTACGTGACCCGGCCTCCCTTCTTGCACCCTCCACGAGCTATGAAACAGCCAAATGCTCATAGCCGACCCATCTACCATCTCCGGCCAGTATCCTTGTGTAGGAAGAGACAATTTGGTTTCTTTTACATTTCAGACTTTCAGTTTACCACACCTTGTTCATACTCGTCTATGGGAGTGTACTGGGCATGATGGATATGGGCCGATGGCCTATGGGACTGGGCCGGTGGCTTGGCTCCGCTAGCTACAAAATTAGAGCAGCTTCAGCCGAGCGAGACATCGGACAGAAAGGAACTGAACCTGTCTTCTTCCTCTGCCCTACTCTGGTTCTACTCTGAATCCTCTGCTTTCTAGTGGTTGCTCTCCACAAGCAGCAAGTGTCCCTCGGTGGAAGCTCTTCACAAGCTGTATTTATTTCCTCCACCTTCTGTCCGATGAGGTCGTGGCCTCGGGACGTGAGCAGCACACACTTGTTTGCCAGTTGAAATCTCAATGTCTCTCTCCCCCGGTTACCCGGAGAATCCGGCCAGAAGGTCTTTGCACCTGATTGGCATTTCGTTGGTTACTATAAACAGATACTGATGTCTGTGTATGTGTGGCTTAATGATGTGAGCAACGTGTTCTTTTTGTACCAAAGCAAAATGCAATTGCAGAAAAAAGAAAACAAAAAATCTTCTAAAAAAGGTAAGTGCAATTACTACGAGGACAAGTTGCAATTCCACTAAAATAAAAGTGTAGTTTCAACAAATGCAAAACTAGTGAAGTATCAATAATAGGCTGAATGAAAGTTCGGAAAAGTGACTGAAACTTAACAAAAGTAACTGAAATCACAAAAGTGACTGAAACTTGACAATTTTTTTTATTGAAACACAATTGCACACACAAAAAGGGACTGAAACCTCAACTGCTTAAAAATAAGGAGAGTCTAGTTAATACAATTCTGCTGCTTTCATTCATAAAGAAAGAGAGACTGTGCTGCTTTAAATTCATTAATCAACCATCATCTACCGGATAGTTAACTAGCGCTTATTTTCCCAGCTCCATTCATGGCATTTGTACGACAGTTATTCAGCCGATGAAGCCACTTCTATTGCACTTATGCACCCTGTCCTTCACCCTTCATTCATAAATATTCGGCACTTCTAGTGCTCTAGAGTTCATAAGAAGAAGAAAAGTGTTCTATGTTGCTAGTTGTGCTTGTGCAAGCATGGGGATGATATCCATGAATACATGCGAGTAGGAGGTAGCAGGAAACTTAGTTTGTAGCCAACAAGAATAACCTTGTGCGATTGGCAGAAACGTCTTGCCCTAGCTTGGGCGACGTGTTGCATGTTATATAGCAGGGGCGCAATAACCCTGATGACAGCGCATACATAGTTCGGTTGAGGAGATAGAGATACATCTTGAGGAGAAAGAAAGGAGGAGATAGGTTTAGTTACAACAGAAAAGATCTAGCCTAAACTACCTCCTAGACTATCTCATGTATATATATCCTCCACGTTACACCACGTTATAATGTTACAATGCGCTGGTTTAACACCCTCCCGTAATCACAACTTGGTCAAGTTGAGATTAGATCTGAAGTTTTCAAAACTCCGTACAGGCAAGGCCTTTGTGAACCCATCGACAAGTTGATCTTTGGAGTGTACAAACCGAATGTCAAGTTGCTTCTGAGCAACTCTTTCTCTGACAAAGTGAAAATCAATTTCAATATGCTTTGTTCTGGCATGGAAGACTGGATTTGCAGACAGGTAAGTTGCACCAAGATTGTCACACCGTAGGCATGGAGCTTGTTTGATTTTCACACCAAGCTCCTTTAACATGGACTGAACCCATATGATCTCTGCTGTAGCATTTGCTAATGCCTTGTATTCTGCCTCTGTGCTTGACCTAGAGACAGTAGCCTGTTTTCGTGCACACCATGATATCAAATTAGGTCCAAAGAAAACTGCAAACCCAGCAGTTGATCTTCTGTCATCAAGACATCCTGCCCAGTTAGAGTCAGAGAAAGCACTGGCAAGAGTAGAGGGTGATCTGTTGAAGTTTAAACCAACACCCAAAGTGTTCTTGACATATCTAACTATACGTTTTGCAGCAGTCAAATGAACAGTAGTGGGCGCATGAAGGAACTGACATACTTTGTTGACAGCAAAGGAAATGTCAGGTCTGGTAAGAGTGAGATACTGCAATGCTCCTACTAGACTTCTATATTTTGTGCTGTCCTCTTGACTCAAGAGTGTCCCTTCTGTAAGAGACAATTTTTCTGAACTGGATAAAGGAGTGGGTGAGGGTTTACAACCTTGCAAGCCAGCCTTTTTTACTAGATCAGTTGCATATTTTTCCTGAGAGAGATGGAGTCCATCCTTGTGTCTCTTCACCTCAATTCCAAGGAAAAAGTGCAAGTCTCCAAGATCCTTCAAGGCAAAATCTGCACCCAAGTCCCTTAAGAGTCCTGTGATTGCTTCATTAGATGAGCTTGTCACAATAATGTCATCAACATAAATGAGAACAAATATGCATGTGTTGGACTTGTTGTAAATAAACAATGAGGTGTCAGACTTGGAGGGAACAAAGCCAAGTGCCTGCATTTTATGACAGAGACGGGAATACCATGCTCTTGGAGCTTGCTTCAACCCATACAATGCTTTATCAAGTTTGCAGACATGAGAGGGAGCACTTTTACTTTCAAACCCAGGAGGTTGTTTCATATACACCTCCTCTTCCAGAACACCATGGAGAAACGCATTCTGCACATCTAGCTGTCTGAGACTCCAACCCCTGGATATAGCAATGGACAAGACAAGACGGATAGTGGCAGCTTTTACAACTGGACTAAAGGTGTCTTTGTAATCTATACCATACCGCTGTTTGAAGCCTTTTGCAACAAGCCTAGCCTTATAACGATCAATGGCTCCATCGGATTTTCTTTTAATCCTAAACACCCACTTGCAGTCAATCAAAATTTTACCTTGCTATGGAGGAACCAAATGCCATGTGTTATTTTTCTTGAGTGCTATGTACTCTTCATTCATAGCTTTCTTCCATTTTTCATCACCAAGAGCCTCTTCAACTGTAGTAGGCTCACCTGGTTCACCTGTAGAGCAAATCATACCATATTTGGTTATATGTTTGTAATTTACAGGTTTTGTTACCCCTTTCTGTAGACGTGTACGCTGAGGTGATGAAGTGGTCAATTCTGTGGCCACAGAGGAACCCGTGGGCTGCACAGAGGCTACAGCCGCAGTAGATCCCAAGGAGAGATCCTCTGCCGCAGCAGCGTGTGGATTTTCTGTGGCCGACGACCGCGCCTCGATACTGGTCGGATCTGCAGAAGATCCTGGCCTGTGGGCCGGCCCATCATTCTCCAATGATGGCGCATCTGCTCGGGAGTCCGCACCTGTCGGTTGCTCAGGCGGATCAACACTGGATCCCGCGCCCGTGCCGAACCCCACACCGGTGGAGCGGCCTGGAACCCGCCGCTTGTAGCACATGGGTTGGCTACCGAACCGGGCGTCGCCTGCGCCAGCTGCATGCTTCCAAGTGGCAGGCGATGATTGGCGTGGAGCTGGGGACGCACCGCGGCTAGTAGGAAGCAGCCGCGTGTCGCCCGCGGGATCGAAGGCACCGGCGCGTGCGCCTGCGCCTGGTCCATCTGTGGTAACGGATCCCGAGGAGGATCTGATCCTCTGCCCTGGAACTGATCCCGAGGGGGATCTGTCTCTTGTTTTGGGACACATAAAATGAGGCCCAAACTTCGCACCATTTTCGTCATTTTGAGCCGCATTTTCTTCACTGTTTGCTCCTGTTTCATCACCATCACAATGCTCATGCATGCTATCAGTAGGATTAGTCAATAGTTGATCATCAATATTGTTTCCCCCTTGATCAATACCAGTGAGATGTGAAGGCAAAAGAAGGATTTCTTTGCGATGGAGAGCACCGGCATTAGGATGTAGATCAGCAAAAGGGAATTTAGTTTCATCAAAGACAATGTCACGAGAAATATAGACACGTCCCGTAGAGACATCAAGGCATTTTACACCTTTGTGTTGGGCACTATATCCAATGAACACTCATTGTGTGGAACGAAACATGAGTTTGCGATTATTGTATGGACGGAGATTGGGCCAACATGCACATCCAAACACATGAAGTGACTTATAGTCTGGTTTGGTGTGAAGTAGTCGTTCTACCAGAGTTTCATTGTGGATGACACGACTAGGAAGCATATTAATAATATGCACGGCAGCGAGGAATGCTTCGTCCTAAAATTTGAGCGGCATGGAGGCTCCTGCTAAGAGGGAAAACCCAACCTCAACGATGTGGCGATGCTTACGCTCGGTAGAGCCGTTTTGTTGGTGAGCATGAGGGCATGACACATGATGTGAGATGCCAAGAGTTTGGAAGAAGGAGTTTAATTTCTCATACTCCCCTCCCCAATCAGATTGGATAGCAAAGATTTTGCTGTCAAACTTGCGTTCGACAAGAGCTTGAAATTTTTTAAAGACTTGAAAAACATCTGATCTTTTCTTAAGAAGATAGATCCAAGAGAATTTTCTATAGTCATAGATAAAACTCACATAATAGGTGTGTCTATCCACAGAGCTAGGGGCAGGACCCCAAACATCAGAGAAAATTATTTGCAAAGGTTTTGTAGAGACACTAGTAGATATAGGGTAAGGTAACTGATGACTCTTAGCTCGTTGAAAAGAATCACAAATTGTTTCAATATGACGCTCACCAACAAACGGGAGCTTATTTTTCCTAAGCGACCTTTCAACTAGAGAAAAAGAAGCATGTCTTAATCGATCGTGCCACCATGTTGACGAAAGCTTGACAACACCATAGGCTTGTTTATTGAAGCTTCTATGCTCCGGAATCAACGGGTAAAGCCCTCGAACACATCTACCTCGATAGAGGATTTTCTTCGTGGCCTGATCCTTGATAAAAAAGAAATAAGGATGAAACTCGAGGAAGACATGATTATCAATAGCAATTCTATGAACGAAGAGAAGACTCTTATCGGCACTAGGAACATGCAAAATTCTCCTAAGATGTATTTTTCGTTTAGGGGTACTAAAAATTGAATGACCAACATGACATATCCGCATACCTTCTCCGCTGGCAGTATGTATCTGATCTTTGCCGCGGTACTTTTCCTTCATTGTCACCTTCTCAAGTTCGCTGGTGATGTGATTGGTGGCGCCGCTATCGACATACCAATTGCTGTCGACCCCATAGGAGCCATTAGCAGCGGCGACGACCTTGTCCTCGTCCTGGGAGTCCTCGTCATCTTCGTCGTAGCGGTACCAGCATTCTTTTGCTGTGTGCCCCGGCTTGCCGCAGATCTAACAGCAAGGGCTATCCGCACGAGCCCAGCCAGAGCTGCCGCCACGGCGACCCCTGGAGCCCGAGTGCCCACCGCCGCCTCCACCGTGCCCTCCACCAGAAGACCGCCCCTTGCCGCGGGAAGAGCCGCGCGAGCGAGAACCACCACCATGACCCCGAGATGCGGCGTTTGCAGACGACTTGAAGCCGCCGCCGCCGCCGGAGCCATGGAACTGAGCCATGTGTTGATCGAAGTTGCTGAGCATGGAGAAGATCTCGTCGAGGGAGGCAGGAGTGACACAAGCATCGAGGGCCGAGACCAGGGGCTGATAGTCCTGATCCAGCCCATGGAGAATGTAGGAGATGAGTTCATCATCCTGGATCGGCTTGCCGCCGCGGCGAGTTCGTCTGCAAGGCCGCGCATCGAGGCGAAGTAGGAGGTGACGGACTGGTTGCCCTTCTGGGCGTTGATGAGGGAGGTGCGGATGTTGTTGACGCGGCTCAACGACTGCGACGAGTACATGGCCGCCAGAGTCGTCCAGAGCGCGTTCGCCGTGGTGACAGTGGCCACCATGATGAGCACTTCCTTGGAGAGGTTGCTCAGCAGGTAGCCGAGCACATGTTGGTCCTCCCTGACCCAGATGGGGTGGAGAAGGTTGGGCTCAAAGGTCTCCTTGCCGTCCTTGTCCTTGGCGGTGAGGAGCTTGGCCGGCTCCGGCAGGGTGCCGTCGACGTAGCCGAAGACCCCAGTGCCACGCAGTTGCGGCGTGATCTGCGTGTGCCATAGCACATAGTTTGTGTGGGAGAGCTTCTCGGTGACCTGGCCATTGAGGCTAGGTTGGGAGATAGCGCCGGATGATGAAGACATGGCTAGGCACAGATTGGAATCGCGGAAAGCTTAGATGGGAAGAGGGATGGCTCTGATTACCATGTGAGATTGGCAGAAACGTCTTACCCTAGCTTGGGCGACGTGTTGCATGTTATATAGCAGGGGCGCAATAACCCTGATGACAGCGCATACATAGTTCGGTTGAGGAGATAGACATACATCTTGAGGAGAAAGAAAGGAGGAGATAGGTTTAGTTACAACAGAAAAGATCTAGCCTAAACTACCTCCTAGACTATCTCATGTATATCTATCCTCCATGTTACACCACATTACAATGTTACAATGCGCTGGTTTAACAAACCTATCATGTAAATCTTGGATCTCGGGCTGCAATGAAGGACACACAGCTGGACAAACTGCGGACTGTAGGTCTGCTATGACTGCTTTGCGAAAATCAAGGATCTTGGCCTACTTCGATCACGACTTTGAGGATGTTTCAATGTGTCCCAGTCACCCAATGTTCTTGTAGCTTCACGACCATTTGGTTACAGGCTAATACTCCATTGTCTATAAGATCTTTTATGCCTAGGCAGTTTCGCATTGAAACCACCTGTGATAGGCCTTATCGCAAGCATATGTGAACATACAACCTTCTGCCATATGTTTATCATCCTAGACGGCTCATTCAACCACTCGAGGTTCTCCTTTTTTTGTTCATTATATATATTTTGAAATGCGCAATCGTAAAAATTATAACATCCATTTCTTCGACAAGTATTTTCGGACGGAGGGAGTATTCATTACTTTGAAACCATAATGAAATTACATATTTAGAAGCAATAGCATTTTGTGCTCTTGCTTTGTTCGTTCTATCGTGTTCTTCCCTCTGTTTGTTCACGAAGGCGTCACAGATTTGTTTTTCGTAGAATCGCAGAAGGGCTCGAGTTCTACTATCAGGGGATAATGGAACAAAACAGAAAAATGCATATTGGTGCAAAAGAATGTGGCATAGATGAAGAAGCTCTCTGACTTTTAAATATGGAGAGTCTAGTTAATACAAGTCTGTGCTGCCTTAAATTCACCCATCAAACATAAGATGCGTATAGTTAAGTTGTTTTGATTTTTCTAGCTCCCCACCCATTGCATATGTACCTTGGTTATTCACTTTGTGAAGGCACTAATGTTGCACTTATGTACCCTCTCGCTCAGCCCCCAGTTTATAAATAATCGATACCTCTAGTGCTACAGAATTCACAAGAAGAAGAAAAGCGTTCTACGATCTAGTTGTGCAAGCATGGGGAAGATATCCATGAAATTGATGCAAAGTTTGACATGCTGAGACAAAAAAAATACATGGGAGTAGGAGGTAGCAGGAAACTTAATTTGTGGCAAACAAGATTACCAAGCTCATGGCAGAGAAGGTGCTCTGCTAGCGGCTGGGTATACTTCACGAAGGAGATAACGTCACGAAAGACGCCATCACCAAGTTATTGAGTTGTTCCGTGGACAGCTGCCTGCCTTTGCTGTCAGTGCACTTCACGCCCTTTTTCAGCTTGACTATCACCTTGCCACAGTGGTTTAAGATGCGCTCATCGAGCACGGGGGTGCTGATGTTTTAGATCATGAGCAGATCGAGCTGGCTGACGGCACAATTGTGGTCTGATCGTCGCCTCTAGTGGCCATGTCTGGGTTACTTGTTCCAATGTTAGCACGCCCTGTTTGCTTTTCTACCTAGGGAGCTTATTCCCCTGCTCATGTTTTTGATGTTGTTCTAGCCAGGAAAGCCACCATTGCTCTTGGCTGTAGCTCGTTGCTTCAAGAATTGTATCTAGCGTCTTGTACTTTGCTTTGCAACTTAATTCAAGTGCGAGTGTCATGTGCTTTGCTTTGCAACTCAATTTCAGTGCCAGCTTCAGCCATGTTGCTATTTCTTCTATGTTTCCCTTGTTCCGCATGTTAGAGCACAACTTCAACTGTTTAAGGGGCTGAACAGTACGGACTGTCGCACAACTGTTTATGAGATTATTGCTGCTTCATCCTGTAATATACTTTGCATCCAGGAATCCAAGTTACGGGTGATGGATAATGCCACTGCTGCCAACATTGGGGGCTTCAGAAGCTTGGTATAAAATTCTTGAAAAATAGCCTTTTATGATATATTGGTAATAATCAGGCAAAAGGGGGCTTATTCAGAGGTCATTGCTGACCCATACCACATAGTTCCAGAAACTACAAAAGCTGCAAAACAACAACAACAACAATACTACTGGAAAGTATAGTTTCAATATTGGCTGAAGTAGTTTACCCAGAGGCCAGCTATCGGAACTCGAGGAGGCATCATGTTGCTGTGAAATGAAGTTCGTCTGATGGCTACTGATATCTAGCTTAGGGATTTCCACCTTTCGGCCATGATCAGACTTGTCAACACCGACGTCTCATTCAAGCTCACCATGGTGTACGACCCCACTACCAGAAATAGAAAAGATGATTTCTTTGTGGAATTGATCGCCTAGAAATATCCCCCAACACTAGATGGCTCGTGAAAGGGGATTTTAACCAAATCTGTCGTGCCAAGGATAAAAACAAGAGGAATGCTAACATCTCGCGCATCAATCATTTTCGAACCACTCACTCTCCATTCTTGTGAGCTTAGAGCTCCACCCGTAGAACAAGAAATTCACTTGGAGCAATGAACGCGTTAAGACGACACTCTGCAAGTTGGATAGCTATTTTTTTTTGCAACTCCGGATGGGATCTACTTTTTGATAGTCACGTCCTTCCTACTATCATCATCTCTCTTGGACCACTGCCTGCAACTCCTCACTAGCGACTGTGGACCTAAGTGCCCCAGAGACTTCAAATTTGAGAATTTTTGGGCAAGGTTTCCAGGATTCAAATAGGTTGTGTTGGACACTTGGGCCAAGCTTACCAAGCATACAGAGCCTTGACGGATCCTGGCAGAGAAGCTTAGGCACACCGGAGTTTCTGTTCGCCGATGGAGTAACACATTCTTCTCCAATACTAAATTGCAGCTCACCATCTCCCTAGAGGTGATTGTACAGCTCGACATGGCCATGGACATGTGCCCCCTATCGTCGAGGAGAGATACTTGAGGGCACAACTTAAGAAGTGTGTTATTGGCCTGGCTGTCTTGGAAAGGGCTAGAAACCTGCAATCCTCCATAATTTCCAACCTTAAGAAGGGTGACGCCAACACAGTATTCCATCTCAAAGTTAATGTGAGGACAAGGAAGAATTTCATTCGCAGGCTTCACAACAGTCCCGGCTGGGTTTCCGCTCTATGGTGAAAAGGAGAAAGTTTTCCATGATCACTTATTGAATATGCTTCGGAAGGCCAACGTCGGCAACACGACTTAAACTAGGATACTTTGGAGTTCAACCATTGTGACCTCTCTAGCCTCGCTGACCCCATCAGCGAAACGAGGTCTGAGATGCCATCAAGGATTTGCCTAAAGACAAGGCCCTGGGCCCTGACGACTTCACAGTCACTTTTTTAAATCTTGCTCGGACGTTATTAAGCCCGAGATCATGGTTGTGATCAATACCTTCTCCAATCTCCACACTAAACAATTCCAATGGTTAACTCAGCGAATATTGTGCTACTTCCTAAGAAGGATGGGGTTGAGTGCATCTCTACTTTCAGATCTATAAGCCTCATCCACACGATTGCAAAGATCGTGGAAAATATTATGGCTTCCCATTTTGCCTCTTTCATACATACCCTCATTTCCCAATCTCAGAGCGTTTTCATAAAGACCGGGAGCATTCATCAAAACTTTTCTATATGTGCACAACCTGGCAAGGAAATTGCATCACACCAAGAAGCCTACACTCCTCTTAAAACTCAACATCAAGATGGCTTCTGATTTGGTGCGTTAATTAGGACTATTTGCTTGAGCTGCTGTCTCGGTGTGGTTTTTTGGCAAAATTCATAGACATGCTTGCCTCCCTGCTGCGCACCTCCTCCTCGAGAGTTATGCTCAATGGTACTTTGGGTGACCCAATAAGCATGGGCGCAACCTCTGGCACGGAGACCCATTGTTGCCGCTCCTCTTTGTGCTTGCAATAGACCCAATCCAGGATCTGCTTACTATTTCCACTTGCCATGGCTCTTTGCACCGGATTGGGGGGAGGGCTGCATGCATCCACACTTCCTTGTACATCGACGACGCGACAATTTTTGTGGCACCCATCCAGGAGGATATTTAGCATCTCACCTCCATCCTTGCAAATTTTGGGGAGGTCACAGCCTTGTGAAAAAAATGGAGAAGAGCCTTGTGGCCCCGATCTATTGTGCGGGAATTAATCCTGATTCTGTCCTACAAAGTTTTTTGGCCACGTGCTCAGCCTTTCAATCCATCACCTCAGGAAGATTGATTTCTAGTATCTCGTGGATAAGGCAATGGGGAAGCTCGTCCCTTGGCAGGGGCGGTTCATCACTGCAGCGGGCAGGACGACCCTAGTCAAGGCTGTGCTCACTTCGTTAGCAACCTACCACATCATCGCTTTGGTTCCCCCTATGGGCACCGGCTCTTTCTGCTTTTGATAAGATCGAGAGGGCCTTCCTTTGGGTAGGTTCAGACAAGGTTTCTGGTGGCCAATGCAAAGTGAGTTGGAACTTGGTATGCAGACCAAAGAGGCTTGGTGGCTTGGGAGTCCTCAACCTCCGCAATATGCTAGAGCTCTACGCTTGAGATGGTCTTGGTATGAGTGGAAGAAACCTAATTGGGCTTGGGTTAATCCGGGCAAGCCATGTGACAACACTAACATGGATCTCTTCTACACGACCACCACCATCATCAGCATTGGAACAACCGAATGACCAAATTTTGGCACTCACCGTGGTTCAATGGGTGGAAGCCAAAGGATATTTCTCCCTCCATTTTCCTCATCGCAAAAAGGAAGAATTCAACGGTGTGTGATGCTCCCTGGGACCTTGCTTGGATTGCTAGGATCGACATGTCAAACGGTATGTCCATCAACCATATCCAAATATTCTACACTCTATGGGCCAAACTTGATCTTGTCCAGCTCCATGAGGATGTTACCGATGCTATTACTTGGAACCTCACCATCGACCGGGTGTATTCGACGGCCTCCGCATATAAGGTACAATTCGAGGGGACCATCCCCACCACCATGGTACCGGCGGTTTAGGGACAATGGGTGCCTCCCAAGTGCAAATTCTTTATGTGACTTGCCATCAAGAACCGTGTGTGGACAAGGGACCACCTTCAAAAGCGGGACTGGCCTAACTGTGGCCTCTGTCAGCTTTGCCAAAAAAGCCAGAGTCCGCAACACACATTCTCTTCAGGTGCAGATACTCCCTCGGAATCTGGTCGGTCGTCAAGGGTTGTTTTACTGCTCAGGAGTTGGACATTGCAAGCTTGGGAGGCATACGCACGATCGATGCTTGGTGGGCGGCGATGTTCTTTGTTTAGTCACAGGAGAATGGTCATCTGCTCGCTTCTCATGCTCGTCACTTGGGAGGTGTGGAAAGAAAGAAATGCAAGAGTTTTTTGCAACAAATTGACAATGCAGAAGCTAGGAATTGGGTCATCGCAGGGGCGAAACATTTGAGTTATTTGAAGCCGCGAGGGTAGGATTTTTCTTTCCGATTTGTTGAGGTGTAATGGACCTCGTCGAACTATGTTTGTCTCTCCTTCTATATTAATGAGATGATGCAAAGCTTTTGCTTCTGTTTCAAAAAAAAAATTGTCAGGTTCAATCAAAGAAGATTGTCGCGGAACATGAGAACCTTGGGCTGCAATGCAGGGTACACATGTCGATGAATTGTGAAGTGTGAACTGCTGGTCTGCAGCCACTGCTTTGTCTGATGGAGGTGTTATAGACCCTCACGAGCGTCCTCCCTGGTGTTTTTCTCCTACTATGGTCACTAATTTGAGGATGTTTGCAACAAATGTAGGTTCGGTGCTGAATGGTCATGCGATAAGTAAGCACTGTGGATTCAAGGAAAACATTCAAACTAGTATACGACGAGTCAACAGTTTTTTCAATGGTGATGATGAAATGCTTCTTGCATAGCATGCACAACATGATTTGCTTGGTGGAAATGGAAAGGGTGGAGGAAGAAGAATGCTAGGGACGTGAGCGCCAGACACTTGTTCATTGGTCGAAATCTCGTCATCGCTCTCCTCCGGTTACCCGGCGGACCCGGTCTTAAGAGGTCTTTGCACCTGAATAGCAATTCGTTGGTTACTATAAAGTGATATACCAATGTGTGTGTGTGGCTTAATGATGAGAGTGACATTGTTCTTTTTGCACCAAAGTGAAGTGCAATTGCAGCAAAAAGAAAACAAGTCTAAAATAAAGTGACGTGCAATTACAACTAGGACAAGTTGCAGTTCCACAAAAAGAAAAGAGTATTTGCAACAATGCAAAACTAGTGAAGTAACAATAAAAGGGTGACTGAAAGTTTAGAAATGTGACTAAATTTAAAAAAAATACTAAGACACAATTAGACTCGTAAAAAAGACTGAAACAAGGAGAGTCTAGTTAATACAGTTCTGCTGAGACTCTGCTGCTTTAAATTTATCCATCAACCATCACCTTCTGGATAGTTAACTAGCCCTGATTTTCCCCGCTCCATTCATGGTATTTGTACGCTAGTTATTCAGTTGTTAAAGACACTTGTGTTGCACTTATGCACCATCTCCCTCACCCCTCAGTTGATAAATAATTGACTTTGGTAGTGCTACAGAGTTCATAAGAATAAGGAAAGTGTTCCACATTGCTAGTTGTGCAATCATGGGAAGACAACCATGGAAGTTGATGCAAAGTTTGACATGCCGAGACCACAAGAATACATGGGAGTAGGAGGTAGCAGGAAACTTATTAATTTGTGGCTGACAAGAAGATTGTTAGATCCTATCAGAGAACGTTGCCGCAAGAATCAAGAAGGCAGGAGCCACAGGTGGAGGAACTGGGAAGTGTGACCTGCTGGTATGCAGCGAATTCCTTCATCTGGTGGCGGTGTTAGCACAGTCACGGTCAACTGACGTGACTCGCCATTTTTTTTTGACGAAAAAGGGTTTCCCCGCTTTATATTATAAAGAAACCACCGAGCACAACAACAAGTCCAGTTGGGGGCACATCACAAAACACCCCTACAAGATAACTCAAAAGCATGCTAATCCGGCTCAGGAGGCGGCGGCGGGGTCGGTGGAGTGAGGCGCAAGGGGATGGACCGGAGGTCGGGGATGATCCTGTTGATGTTGTCTCGAGCATGCCGCTTACTAAGCGGTCTCCAGAGCTATAAGAAGCCACATATTTTATAAATTGCGTCAGTCGCACAGAGAGGGATCACATGTTCAATCACCGAGTTATTGTGGATGTTTTTTTTGCGACTGTACTTATTGTGGATGTTCCATAACGTCCAGACAAGAGCATCCACAACTACCCAAAGGGCGGGCCATGAGGGCGAGGGGGTGGAGACTTAGAACATCCCAAAACATATGAGGTTGTCCTGGCACCAACTGCCACCCACTGCCTCCCGAAGGCACCTCCACAGAAAAATCGCCGAAGGGCAAGTGAAGAAAATGTGGTTGGAGTCTTCTGGAGTCCCGCATAGGGGACAAGTCCCATCACTAGGTCCGTTTCGCTTCAACACCTCAACTCCCAAGGGGAGACGGCCACTGACCAATTTCCAAAGGAAGATCCTAATCTTCATAGGCAACTTCATCTCCCAAAGGAGGTTTAGTTCCTCCAGACCCGGATTGGCCGCGATAGTCTTATACAATGATCTAGCTGAAAACAACCCATTCGGTTTGAGGTGCCATGAGATGGAATCATGTTCGAGGGAGGGTATATGTAAAGCCACGCATTCAAGGAGCTCCTCCCATTGGTCCCATTTTGGGGGGCCAAAGGTGCGTCTAAAGGCAAGGTTGCCAAGGTTGGCAAGGGCCGCCTCCACCGAGATGTGGGGCACCGTGCATATGTTGAATAACAACTGGAAGCACTTGGCGAACGGCCGCAGGCCCGACCAACGGTCAAGCCAGAATAGTATGCTGACGCCAGATCCTACCGTGATGGAGGAGCCAATACGAAGCACCGGAAGGAGTTGGATTATGGATTGCCAGAACTGGGATCCTCCCGACCGCTGGGCAAATGCAAGCGGTTGTCGCGCATGTATTTTGCGCGAATGATGTCTAGCCACAGTATGCCTTCCCCCGCGGCGATCCTCCATAGCCATTTGGAGAGAAGGGCGATGTTCATGCATTTAGAGGACATAAATCCCAATCCACCTTGATCTTTGGGCTTGCAAATCTCCGTCCACTTGACCATGCGATAATTCTGTTTATCGCCCTTCTGCGCCCAAAAGAACCGGGATTGGCATCTGGCTATGTTGTGGTGAAAGGATTCATGAAAACTATAGAATCCCATCAAATACATTAAGAGGCTGGTCATGGAAGAGTTGATCAGGACTACCCTTGCCGCTTTGGAGAGCCACCGTCCTTACCAAGGTTCCACTTGATGTTGGACCTTGCTGACCGTTGGGCGAAGGTCTTTTTCTAGGATACGGGAATCACTAATCGGCATGCCGAGATAAGTGGTGGGGAATGGACCCATTCGACAATTAAGCTGGTTCATAATCCGCCGCTTCTCCACCTCCGAGTATCCCATTACCGTTACCTCACTTTTAGCGAAGTTAATTGTCAGGCCGGACATCTCTTGAAAACATAGGAGAAATTTAAGGTGCTGGATATCCTCATACGAGCCCTCCACCATTAAAGTGGTATCGCCAATTTGTTTTAGGCGAGCTACGGATGTACGGTACACGCTCAAGTTCTTCCAAGTCGATGGAAAGACGTCACAGTGTACAGCGACATGCATGTACACTAGTAGTACTCAGCAGGAAGGCAGGAGGCAGGCAGGTGGATGCTTTATGTTTTTTTGAGTTTGGTTTGATGGGTAGAAATGTTTTTTCATGGGACAACATTTCAAAAAAATTCCATTTTGCCAGCTATTTTTTGGGTGAGTACGTGTCTGAACCTTTTGCATGATAGTTGTGCGTGTCACTAATTAAATAATTACATTTTCTACACATTTATATCTGAGACCAATTGGAATAAGCTTTGTGCTAGTTGGTTTTGCGTCAAAAACTGCCTGCAAGCTTGTGCCAGTACGCATGGCCGTGTGGGCCTCCTCTCCTCCATGGGGGCGCAATCCTATTGTTGTGTACTCGGTTTGGCGGTGGTGGGTGGCGTTCTCCTTCCTTGGTGAGATAGATATTCCTGACGATGTTGCAAGGAATCAGGTGCCATGTCGGAGGCCCGATTCGAAGAGGGGGCGGGGGAGGGCGCACTTGTGGCGGATGTGGTGGAGACAAACTAGCCAGCTTGTAAAGAGGACAAGGAGAAGAAATAAGAGAGATGTGGTTTACAACTCTCTTAGTGCAAAAATACAAGCACAGGGAGCAACCACAGACGGTTTGGAAAGAAAGTCGTTTACTATGTTCGAACTAAAGCAACCTGTTGACTATATATATCTTAGGCAATTTGGATATAAAAATACCAGCTATAATGGTCTTCACAGACAACATAAATTTGTAGCTGATCACATTATTCGCAATCAGTCGCAGGGAAAAGCCACAATCGTTAACCTGTTCTGTTGTCAGTTTTATCATACCTAACAAGGAGGAAGCATCAAGGTGTGGTGCTCAAGCAAAATTTCAAGAAGGCACATGATAAAGTTAATTTGGAATTCCTTCCATTGACTAGAATCAAAAGGATTCCATGATAATTGGATATGATTGTTCAAATATGTAGTCATGAATGAAATTTTGAGTGTCAAATTGAATGATAGAATATGATCTTATTTGAGTAGTCATATGTGAGATTGGGGGATCCTGTTTCTCCTTTCCAATTCAGCATAGCTACCCAATGCTTAAAAGTATAATCCAGTTGACATAGGAGAACCATAACATTGCGGGCTTTGTTGCACAATGGATTGAGCGTGAGGTGTTAATTCTACTATATGCAGATGATACCATTTTGTTCATAAAAGATGATCTGGAGAATGCCAGAAACTTGAAATTGTTGTTTTACATGTTTGAGTAGATATCGAGATTTAAAAATTAACTTCATGGAGAGTGAAGTGATGATGACAAGGGATATGTATACTGATGCGTTTAATTTCCAAGAGTGAAATTTTCCTATTATGGTGGTTGGGGCAGAAGATTAAGTCCTGCTAACTAAGTTCAGAAAAACAAAGCTAGATGGTTGGAAGGGTGACTTTTATTAAGTCTAGCATGACTAGTATGCCTACCTACACATGTCAACATGCTACCTAATACTAACACTAAAAACAGGAATAAAGTGAGGGTGAAAGCGCCAAAGGATGTATCATATATGCAAAAATGGCCTATCATTTGCTGATCTAGGAAAAGGAGGAGTTAGGATTCATAACATGGGAAATTCAATATGCCCGCTTTGCAAGTGGTGGTGGGATCTTGAGAATGGATAACAACTGCAAGATAATTTTAGGAGAAAATATATTATTCATGCTAGAATTTCTCAGATCGCAAGGACTGCGGATGATTCTGCATGTTTGCTTGATTTGGTTAAAATTAAACATTTGTACTTGCTAGGCAAGACAATGAGTGTAAGGAATGGGTGACAAACTGACTTATGGGAAGATGCATGATGTGGACACACTCCTCTCCCACAACAATGTCCAGACCTAGCTATTCGAATCAGCTTTGACATTGTACGCCTCATGTGGAGTTGCAGATTTAGAAGGTGGATGTGGGAGTAATTACAACATCAAGTTGTTGTGACGTGAGATGAGTTGATTAGAGGAGTGTTGAATGATTGATATACGCCCAGTTAGAAATAGAAAGAACTACAGTTTTTTACAGAATGAAATCATTTGTTCTTGGCAAATCACTTGTTCTGTACAGAACCTGAGAATATAAATATAAATATTTTGTTCTTGGCAAAATACATGCTTGTTATTGTCTTTCGGGCGATCTCGAGGTTGAAGTTGACAGAGCAATGCGAGAGAATAGAATCGCAAGATTACAACAGGACTGCACACTAATGGAACGATGCACCTAGACACACAAGACAATGCATTACTTATGAAGATGGAGATCTTTCCGCAAGGGTTTTGCTTACCTAGCCATCATCACCGCCTGGGCCATCTGGAAGCAAAGGAATGCGATCATCTTCGAGAATGCGCAACCATCTCACACGCAGCTACTTTCGAGCATTAAGGACGAGGCCCGGTGATGGGGACGCGCTGGGGCCAAAGGACTAGCCGCGATCATCCCTGTTGCCTGACTGCTATGTACTGGGGCTGAGCAACCCCTTCTCCTGCTGCTCACTTGTAACCTCATCGGCGCCTGCTAGTGTACGTTGACTGAGGTTACAACCCTGTATTCTCTTCTACCTATCAGTGGAAAGATACACCCTAGAGCGTATTCGCGAAAAAGAGATCTTGAGGATGGTCCAGTGGGTGATACCTGAAAGATAATTTCCCGGTCCGCACTTAAGCTGTCATCGTGTTTTATCCATTTATTGAACATGATGATCATTTGGTCCCTTAGAGGGGAAGTTCGGTTGTAAATGTATTGGAGTATGGTTGTTCGCTGTTGTTACTATGTCCTATATGCCTAGGCTAGTTTTGTGCATCCTTAACTTCTAACTTAGTTCTAGTATTCTTCCCACTTTAACCATGTTTTGCTCCTATCACTAATGAAAATGGAATCAGGATATGGGTCGTTTGGAAAGAACATGACAAGGTTGTGTCATTTCAAATTCATCCATTAGTCATCATCTGCAATATCATTCATGTTGTTTCCCCCAAGCTCATTTATTGCATTTGTGACATGTTGTTAAGTTGGTGAGGCACTTGTGTATAGGACTTATGCAACCATGAGCTCATCTCTCGGGTGATGAATAGTCTACACAGAAAGGGCTGCAGAGTTCATAAGGAGAAAACTTGTAGGTTTTTACTAGCTATGCGAGCACATGGAAGATATCTATGGAAATTTGTGCAAGTTTTTACCAGTTTAGTGAGAACAATACTTGGAGTAGGAGGTAATAGGAAATTGAGTTGGCTGCCTACACAAAATTTGGCAGGTGTCATCAATATGCAATGTAGCTACACCAAATGGTCATAGAATTGTAAAGAAGAATAACATAAGTGGGTGAATGACAACATGCGTCTCGTCTCTCTCTGACTGGAGCCATAATGACCCTCATGCATGTGCGTACACATTTGTAGAAGGACGCGCACATTATTGCAGCAGAGATGACATGGACATTGATAGGACAACTGATTGGCTTTCCTTGTATGGATCACCCCCACCATGGACATTAGGCCATGTATTAAGGCAATCACTAATTATGATACATTCAACTTTTTTGTGTATATCTACACCAGATCTCTGCAAAGAAAATAATATTTTTTTGTAAAAAGGTCTGTGGGGATCCCTTTCCAAGCGACCAAGTTAAAGTGGCAAAAGCATTTTCACCATATTGAGGCTCTAATTTACTCTTAACGACATTTTAGAAAAAAAAATGTTGAATATTGTTCAAAAATCAACAATTGTCCTACCTGATAATCTAGAGCCATTTTGTTCGTTTTGCATTCATAAAACTAAAAAAATCATCATTCATCCAAGTTGCATAATGATGGTTCAGTTGCTATGTTTCACTTTTGCCCCACACCCTTGTCTTTGGGTTGATAACTATATAAACAGTACTTCCGACATTGCAAAGTGCAAAACAAAAACAAAGTCGTAAGGTAATATGTTACCATGTTGTGTTGCTTAATTACACAAGTATCATAGGCCAATGTAAGTTTTTTGACATGTGTTTGGCATCATAGAAATGATGTGGTCTTCCCAAAAGGTAAAGCAAAAATTTCCCATTCTGCTCAGTTTTTGCAAAACTACCTTGTAAACCTCCGCATGAGCCAACCGAAATTTTGAGATCGGTCGTAAAGGGAAAAGCCCTATGGTTAAATTACCAAGCCTGAGACAACATGATAATACTAAGGAAAAAGGTTTGCAAAAGCCTGATCTCAGTTGGGCCAGGGACAATTTTGATGGAAGTCTCTTAGAGGAAAGCAGCAGTGGAGAGTGGGCGCTGTGGTTCGAGATCATGATGGGAGAATTATTCTATCTGCGTGAGACTATATACCGTAGTGCAAAGGAGCGGACTTTGCGGAAGCCATTGCTTGTCTAGAAGGATTACGAAGAGTGGTGTCGGGCACTGATCTACCCCTAATTATTGAAACGGACTGCAGCTCGGTGGCGAAGGAGATCTTCAAGCGTAGTTGGCATTGTGATTGTCATGTGAGGAGCCCTATGGTTAAACTTCAGCAGAGCCTGGAACTTGGAGCTAGCCAGCTGATCAACATTACGCCCACCCGCCCAACAGTTGGATGCTACCTCTTCCAGAATTTGCACCGTCACCTTCTCCTATCACATAGAGTAGGCACCACCGGAAGGACGAAAGTCCAGAGGAAATGGGAGGCTGAACAAGGGTCAGTAAAATGTTTCAACCCAAAGACGCGACACAGGAAGGATTTGCATTCTCCACCAGAAAAGGAAGAATGTCCTAGAAATGGGAGAACATGCAAGGAGCTGAGAGTATTGCATGACAATGACAAGACACTGTTAGTATTATTACATAGAGTCTTTTGTAGTTTTAGGTGGACACCATGTTACCGTATAATCTCTGTTTTATTACACTAGTACATATATGAGATATTTAGTTATCTTTATAAAAATTTTTTTTTTTGAACATCAGTACAGACGCTAGCGCTCATAATACGCGCATACACTCACCCCTATGAACGCACATACGCACACCCTACCCCTATGAGCACCTCCGAGAGACTGAGCCGGCATATCATCTTGAGATTTACGAAGTCACCGTAGGCGCCTCGTCGTCGACGGAAACGTCTACTCCCACTGAAAGCGCATCGCCGGAAATCCTGAAATAAATCCAGGAATAATGCGAGCACCAGGATTTGAACCCTGGTGGGCTGGGGATACCACTGTCTCTCTAACCATCCAACCACAGGTTGGTTCGCCTTTATAAAAAAAATAGAACAGGGGTATCAAGGGTGGCATCATATTAAGACCACACTAGCCTTTAGCAATTTGGTAAACATGTAGTGATATGAAGCATCCTGTAAAAATGTATCATGAGGACTGAAATAACACTGCTCGGAATGAGGCAGTAGCAGGATGAAAAAAAAAACGCCCCCTTTCTCCCGGTCGCCCCCGCGCGGCGACCGGGGGGTCCATAGCCGCCGCCGCCAGCTCCCCCCTCCCCTATTCGCCTCCCCCGCCACCACCCCAGGGCTCGGCCGGGCAAAGCTTGACCGGAGCCTGCGGTGGCGGGGCCTCCTTGTTCCCGCGGCGTCTGGGGTTGGCGCGGTGCAACCTCTTTGTCTCGGGCACGGCGCGGTCGTTGGGCCCCGTGGTGCGGCGGCGCGCGCGGCCCTTGGTGGCTGCCGGTGCTCTGCCCGGGCTTCGGACGGCATTGGTGGTGGCGGGGCGCACGGTGGCGGCTGTGGTGGCGAGGTTGGCGTGCCAGATCTCCGTGGCGGCTGCTGCTTGTGGCGAGGGCTGGGGACGGCGCAGCTGGAGGTGCGCACCTGGTCACGGCGGCCAGCTTGGCCGGCAGGTTACGCGGGCCTAGATGGCCTCGGCTGGCTTCCACGATTTGGTCCCTCGGACGTGGTGGCTGGCGACGGCGGACTCGGCCCTGCTTGGTCGTTGGTGGCTAGGCTGGGGCAGAGCGGGGGTGCGCGCCTGGAGGTGCTACAGCGTCGTGGCGGTTGCAAGTCTACAGGTGGCGAGGGGTGGCGGTGGCAACCTCCTTCTCTTGGATCTGTGCCGGTGACTGGTTCAGATCTAGGGTTCGTGCTCGGGCAGGCCAGGTCGGGGCCCGAGGTGGATCGAACCTTGTGCTTCGGGTAGGAGAGGTCGGGCTTGGTCCGGGAGGTGCCCGCGGGTGGTGCTCGTGCTCTCTTCGCGGGTACGGTGCTAGTTGGTGGTGGTTGCGTTAGCGTTGTGTCCGTGCGTGGATCGACGCCGGTGACCATGGACATGGCGCCGTGTGAACTCGCCTGGCCATGTGCTCGGGGCTGGTTCGCCAGCGGTCGTCGGCAGTCTCAGAGTTGTGTCCCCCCGATCCATTGGGCACTGGCTGGGGACGCAGGTGTGGGTGCCTCCTACGATGGGGGCACCTACCCAGACTCGGGGACTGATGCCGGGATAGGAGTAGATGGACTGCCGTCACTCTTCCTACCATGGTTGAGTGTGTCGTGATGCACGCGGCGCACGGTATCTTGCGACAGGGAAGCCGGGGCGGCGACCTGGATGGCAGTCCGCATGGTTGCTCATCGGCGGGCATCATTGCGGTGGTGGTGGCTCCTTCCCGGGTTGTGTGGACAACGGGAGGTGTTGCGACGGGTAGCTCGGACATGCCCTTCTTCGGCGGGGCGGCGTCCCGATCTGGATCTGGGGTTCTGTCATCATCGCGCTCCTCCTGGCGGCCTCTTAGTGGCACGGGTGAGTTGCGAGCGAAAGCTCCGTGCCTTGGAGCCGATGACTGTGACACCCGAGGGTGCCGCGATCTTCTTGAAGACGTCGTTGTGGTTCTTCTCTCTGTGTCAGGGCTCCGGGTGAAGACCTGTGTCCTATGTGGACTCGGCAGCGGCGATGCTCTGCGTCGTTTTCCCTCCTGACGGCGTTGTCATGGAGCTTAGGTGTGCTAGGTTGTAGCGTGGGGGTGGTTAGTTCTTCCGGTGCTCATTGCTGGTAGTGTAGTCGCGCACGTTCTGCGTTAGCCCAATATCTCAGGATCGGCTTTGTAAGAGGGCTACCTCACCATCTTGTATCTCGGCCGTGTACTTCTTTGATTGTTTATTTATCTATAAAGTGGGGCGAAAGCCTGTTTCTAGAAAAATGTATCATTGTGGTGGTGTAGTGATATGAAGCATCCTGTAATAATCTCAATTCTAAGTGGATACGCATGTTGATATGCTACTATTTAGGCGGTAGGGTAGTTCCAATAATTAATTATGAAAGTTCAGGGTGACACATAACCCCTCTTAATGAACTCGAAAGAATTCATTCATATGGTTGTTTAGTTGGTGAGGCACTTATGTTGCAGTTACATCCTCACATCCTCATCTGTTGATTGGTAAATAGTCGGTACTTGTAGTGTTGAGAAATTCACAAGAATCACAAAAGAAAATTAGGAGTACCAGTTAGGAAGCATAAGAAACATATATGTCCATAGACTATTATTTTTTGCAAGAAAATAAGGATATATTACTTAGAACTGTTAACATCCTTATTCACACTAGGTTCGTCAACTGTCTGGTGCATGATTTAGGCCACTAAAATTTGATACCATCATTCCTACCAAACTTAGCTGAAGGATCACTAGCTCTATTCCGAGTACAATTTTGGTGTATACAATTTTGATCCCCTATCTCCGGAAGTCGTTTATGAACAGGAAAATACACTTTTTTTGGAAAGGATGCATGTTATTGACTAGTCACAGGAAATACTTGCAAATAGGAGGTAGAGGGAAAGCAAGTCCATGGCCAACATGTATTTTCAGATGTGTTTGCCAATGATGTTGCCCCAGCAACACAGGGACCATAACTACATATGGGAAGACACAAGTGGATGAAATGCGAACTGCAACCACCTTCTCTTTTCCAACGAGTGTTTGTGGGAGATAATCACACCACCAAAAGTCAACACACATGACATCGTCATAAGTTCTCTTGTTCACACATTTAGCATAAATGAATACATTCAATTATATTTGTAAGCACACTAGACAATTTTCTCCACAAATCTTCTTCATCGTACAACATTTACTAGAGAACCTTCTAAGAATTTCTGCAAATGCTAGATGTATATTATAACGAACATCATATGCATATATATAGTTTTATAAATTGTATGTGTGCATAGTCTGAGAACCAACTAAACTACAAGAAATTATCAAGTACAGTTCAAGCACGAAATGGGAACATAAATGGCGCTTCATGTCAGGATTGAAGCAGCCTTAGACCATACACTGCTTTTTAGCTAAGTCCGATTGGTATTGTAGCTACCGAACAAATCAGTATGATTTTTTTTTTGTCAAAATGTGGTTTGCTCTGATTTTTGCATACCATATATTTAGCTTACCCTATTTTTTCGATTTTTTCAGCAACATTTTGCAAAAAGAACAAGTCAGCCTCTTGAGTTCCTTTAATGGCGACAAATTGAATGCATATTATGATTATTGTTCAATGTGCATGTGTTCCTTATTCCAAAGCCTTTGTACATGGCTTCTCTCCGTTCATAAAACAACCAACATTTCCATTGTGCTTAATTATCATGTGAAGTTGCTATACTGCAGAATGGTGGAACATAATTGTTTATTTTCAGTGTTAAGCACAATGTGAGTGCGTATTCCAGCCTCCCTTCATGCACCTACCTTGAGCTATGAAGCACCCAAATGTTCACAGCCAACCCATCTACCATCTCCGGATAGTATCCTTACCAAGGAAGAGCAAATTTGTTTCTTTTATGTTCCAGGCTTTCAGTTTACCACCCAAGCTACAAAAGGAGAGCAGCTTCAGCCGAGCGAGACATTGAACAGAAAGGACCTAAACCTGCCTTCTTCCTCTGCTCTGCCCCTGTTCTACACTGAATCCTCTGCTTTTCGGTGGCTGCTCTCCACAACCACAACCTGGAAGTATCCCTCGGTGGCAGCTCTCCACAAGCTGTATTTATTCGTGAAAATGGACGAAACTGGCCCTTTTTCAAAACTTTAACATAAAATGGCCCTAATCTGAAAATATTTCCGAAACTGGCCCCTTTGCATGACGCCCGGGGCTAGGGCACCATGCTACAGGTCGCTACCATGACGCCCTAGCCCGGGGCGTCATGCTATCTAGCATGGCGCCCCAGCCCGGGCGTCATGCGAAAAGGGGCCAGTTTGTGAAATATTTTCAGATTTAAGCCATTTTGTGTTAAAGTTTCGAAAAAGGGTCAGTTTCGTCCATTTTCACTATTTATTCCCCCACCTT